>WTSP01023234.1:0-14015 GCA_025331215.1 Actenoides lindsayi | reverse complement strand
CTCCTCTACTGTGCCCTGGTGAGATACCACCTGGAGTACTGTGTCTAGCTCTGGACCCCTCAGCACAGGAAAGGACCTGATGGAGCAGGTCCAGAAGAGGCCAAAAAAATGATCAGAGGGCTGAAGCACCTCTGCTATGAGGAAAAGCTGAAGGAGTTGGGGTTGTTCAGCCTGGAGAAGAGAAGGCTCTGGGGACATGTTATTGCTGCCTTCAACACTTAAAAGGGGTCTGTAAGAAAGAGACAATCTTTTTTAGTAGGGCCTGTTGTGACAGGACAAGGGGGAATGTTTTTAAACTAAAAGAGGGCAGATTCAGACTAGATATAAGGAAGGAATTGTTTGCTGTGAGGGTGGTAAAACATGGGAACAGATTGCCCAGAGAGGTTGTCGATGCCCCATCCCTGGAGACATTCTGGGTCAGGTTGGACAAGGCTCTGAACAACCTTCTGTAGTTGAAGGCATCCTTGTTCACTGCAAGGAGTTGGACTAGACATCCTTTAAAGGTCCCTTCTAACTCAAAACATTCTATGATTTTATAATTCTATGTCCAGAAAAGTAAGAAGCAGTGTTGTGCATGAAACTTTTATGAATTATGCCATTATGTTGTGATAAGAGCATCTTTGTATCTCTTCCTGCCCTGGTTTTATTGACAATTGCTTCTCAGACCCTTCCTTACTCCCTTTGATAGTGTGTTTTCTCATTGTTTCAAACTGCTGCATGGAGGAAAGGCCTGAGAGGAAGTAGGAGGAACAACGTTCTGCTTTGAAATTCTGTCAGTTCAATGATTTTCACCCACACATTTCTAGATACATTATGCAGTGCAGCTTAAAGAGAAATTGCAAGAGGATGCAAACAGACCTGAGCAGGGCCCAGCAAAGCAGGCAAAGAGAGCCACAGATGCTTTGGATCCCTCAGCTTTTTACCGAATATGCCGTATATGGGATGGAATCCCTCACTGGTCAGTTTTGGGGTCACCTGTGCTGTCTGCTTCTTCCTGCAGGTGCAGCCTTTCACTTTTCTGCACCCCCAATGTGTTACAGAAGATCCAGCAGTGACCTTGGTCTGCACACCAGTCCTTGGTTGTAACTCTAAACATGGGGTGTTACCACTGCCAGAAGCAGACACTGCCTGTGACTAAGTGCTGCTAACTTCCAAAGATGCAGTTAGTTAGAAGAAACTGAGAAGTAAATCAGTGAACAGAATTAGTTCTGTTCTCACTCAAACCAGGACAGTTGGCACTTTTGATATGCAGGATATTAAGAACTGAGGAGCAACACTTTCTTTCTGGAAGAAAAGAAAACATGAGGGAAAAGACTTTGGGAATGTTAATGTGTTGATATGAGACAAGAGGGGTTTTGACATGGCACTGCCTTTTGCTCTGGTGTTCAGAGAACAGAATATTGCTGGGTGTCAAGGAAGTATCTCAACAGGGATGGAAAGAAGTGGGAAAGAGAGGCAGAGGCGAGAGAAGGAGAAGAAAAGTGAGGGATGAAGACAGGGAACAGGGAAGGACCAAAGGGAGGGAGGGACCAAGCAGGTAAAGGAATCCATGTGCCAGGTTTGGGAGGCTTGAGGAATGCTCAGCTTGCTCCCTGTGGACTAGAGGTGCTCCCTCTCCTGGGGCGCAGGTGTCCTTCCGTGGCTGCTGCTCCCAAACGGTCCTCAATGCAATCTGCAAATAACAGCTGTAATTCACACTAGAATCCATTCGCTGTAATGCGTATTGGCACACCCTCAAGGGAAATTAGAAGAAACATTTGTCAAACAGTGGATGAAAAAACAGTAGCCTGTCATGGAAAGAGAACATGAGCAATGGAGTATGGTAACAACCAGGAGGTGCTGTCACCTGTAAAATACTCTGCTGCACATCAAACTGGTCTTTAATCCCACTGATGCAAATCCAGAATGACTGCACAGCTCTCAGTGTCATTGCTTGTCTTGAGCTGATTTAGGGTGGTCAGCTGCACGTCCTTTTCACTCACATTCAAGGATGTGTAAAGCATTAAAGGCCTCACTTTGTACCACACAATGCTTGCTCTTGTCTAGAATAAAAGCCTGAAAAATCTGAAAATTCACAGTGCAGAAAATGAGGCTGTATTTCACCACTGTTACAAATCCCTGGGCCAAGTCCTTAGTGGGTTATACCTCCCCTTGTGGAGCAAAGGGAACTTCCACCCTCTTGCAAATTCCACCTCAGGAAGAAATCACTTGCATTTCAACATACAATCATGGTATTTGAAAAGCACTGAAAAATACTGTTTTAAGTGAAAGTATGTGACATGTGTCAGTCAAAATGTTTCTGTTAGAGACTGTTATTATTTATAATAAACTGCAACAGAACACATGACAAGATGTCTGAAGCAATAGATCGATATGAAGTTTTATCTTGCCAGAATTTCCTTTGTTAAAACACCTTCCTACAGATTGCCATACTCACATGGAAGAATAATCAAAACCAAAAACTTCCCTTAGTTATACTGTAAAACCCAGGAGGCAAAAGTTGAGTCTGTAGGCAGCCAAAAGCCCTACACCCACTTCAGTCAGCAGAAGAGGAAAACACTTGTCACATCCTGGAAGTCCATAGGGTTGTCCACACTGTAGGGTTAGGCCTGGGATATCTGTTTCCTTTCCATAACATTTTCTCAAGACCTTCTGTGCATGCACTGCTAGAAAATAGAATTGCTTCTGAGCACTTGGCTGGAAGCAGTGATTTTACTGATGCACTTGTTTGGGCAAGAATGTGAAGGAAGACATCTATTAAACACACCAAAAGAAAGAAATAGGATCAATGGCACATGTCTGCAAGTGTAAATCAATACCATTCATGCACGCCAAGACAAAGACAGTGCCATCTACCTTCAGCTCATCTCTGTAGGACTGAACAGAAAGTTCTTCTGCTATAAATCCCAACGCTAATGCATGGTAAAAGAACAAAAAATTAAATGGAAATATTGAAGTTGTCAAAGTCATAAAGGCAACGTTTCATACAGGGGAGGATGATGGATTGAGAGCAGGGGATGTTAATAAACACATTGGTAACACATCTTGTTTGCTAATGCATAAAGAAAACCAATTCCCATGGGTGATGGGAGCGAGCTTCTGCATTGAAACGTATTCAGAAATGACAAAATCGTGTTGTCTTGCTGTAACGTGAGAATTTGACAGCCTGAAATCACCGCAGGAACAGTATTTCTTCCTGTCATTTCCATTTACTGACAGATCGAAAACTGACTTGTATTAACGAGATCTGTGCTTGGTGAATACAAACTGTCACTTAACTCTCACTGACTTCGGAGGTTTAGATAGAGAAAGCCCAGAAGAGCTTTGCTGTATGAAAACAATGATAAAAGTAAAACCCTTGACTATCCTGGTCACCTGAATGTGCCTCGTCCTCTAAGGGCCCTGATCCTTGAAGGGCATCTATGTTTTCCATGTCACACAGAGCCATCCACTTCCATTGAATACTAGGAACATGGCAAGACAAAAACAAGTATTACCTGGAACACTAAGTCTTATGTCCTGCAAAATGCATCAGCCATGACATCGTCATTTATTCCAGAAGGACTCAAAGAACATTGTCCAGCCACTACAGAGGGTTCCTTCAGCATTCAATAGCAAATGAATGGTCTGTCATAAAATACAAGCTCCTGTGTCTCCATGAAGATTCCCTGGGCAGTACGCAACAGGAAAAACCTCAGCAGATCTGAAGCAGAGGTCAGTGATAGAAGATCAAGTAAAAAATAATCAAGGACTTCTGAAAGACTCAAGAACCATCATTCCAAAACTCATTCACTCAGGTATCTGGCACTGTGCTGGAAATAGCAGACCCTACACAGCTCTGCACACAGATTTGCTCCTCTGTCCTTGCTTTGATGGGAGTTTTGGGGCTGCCCTCGCAATCGTTTTTGGATTAAAGCAAGGAAGCTCTGTAGTAGGTGCTGTTCCTTGTGTGATGCACTGAAAAAAATCTTGTAGATGAAGGAATGTTTTCACATGATGTAGCATGTCTGCAGGTTGATGCAAAGATATTAAATATCCAGGCTTGGGCACCCAAATATTGGTATCAGATGTGAAAAGGAAATGTGCACTTGAACAGGTATGTAATTTCATACAGCAAGTGGTATCGTCTTTGATGTGGTTTTGAAGCAAGAAAGGCTTTTTTTTCTCATTTTACAGACAAGGCAGTGGACCAGAGGAGGCCAAACCCTCCAGTTTCAAGTCCCTCTGTGAGTCTGGGGAAGGGATTCCAAGGTAATAACTGAGTTGGGCTATGGAGCAAGGCTGTCTCAACTCCACCCACCTTAACTTCCATATCCAAGGACAGTATTTCACCTAACAACCCTCACACTTGTTTTTGTTTCAGCCTACACAGGGCTGCATGGCCCGTATAATGGATTAAATCACTTGGAAGTGAGAGTGAAGGTCAGGGGAAAGGAGATGGGAAATGCATCAGATCGCTTTCCCTGGTGCCTGCGGAGACCATCGGCCAACTCAGAGGTGGTGGTGACTGACTATAGTTCAAAACCGTTCCCCAGTGTCTACTGCAAGCCTTGAGACAATATCGCAGAAGTTAAAACCTGTCCAAAGGACAGCAGATGGCAGTGGAAAACCTGTCTGAGGATGGTGCTGCACCCCAGGGATACCCTAGGACAGAGCAGGCTGCTGCTGATTAATTCTAACTCCTCAAGGGCCTCGGGGAGCAACGGGGGAGGGGAAGGTGTTAAGAAATCGATTCAGAAGGTTTATTTTTGGTATCTTTTTTTATCTCCTGATTTGGCTAGTAAAAGACTGTCAGGATCTTCCTTCACCTACATTTTTCAGGAAAGTGATTTTTAGGAATTCAAGAAACCACAAGTCTCTCGTCTCTAACATTATTAATGCAGGACAGCAAGTAAATGCAAAGAGTGATCTACTGATTTTTCTGCCAACACGGGGAGACTCGCAAGAACAAAAATTATTACCAAGTGGCTTATGCACCTATATTTTTGAGATAACACAGCATAATAACGAACTCCTGGGTCTGAGTGGCTGTGCTTATTGGCTACAGCTTTATATTTTCCAGATCAAGACATAATGCTTACTGTGCTCTACCAGGCACTCTGAGCAAAGAGAGGAGCCTGCAGTTTTTAGGTACCTCTGATGATGAGCTCTACTGGTGCTCCTTTGCCCTTCCCCTTCAGAAGCTGTGTATATTTTAATACTGACTTAGGTGTGTCCAATCTATAGTGCCCTCAGTTTTCCCTGCCCTGTGGCTGGGTTGTAAGGCTTCTGCTGAGAGGTTATTGCTTGCACTTTTCTATGTTTAGAGAGAAAGGAAAAGGAATCCATCCTTAAAGCATCTGCAGTCTATCTGGGATAAAAGAGTGAAGAAGGCACACTCATACCCACTGTGTATGCAGGAAGGAAAATACAGCATTTAAGAACTGAACCTGCACAAGTATTCAGGAGCTTAATTTTCTTTAACAGAAGTCAATATCATCTTCCTCTGAAGTCCTGTAGTTATTACAAGGCCAAACACAGGGAAGGAAAGTGGCTAAACAGAGACTGACCCCAGAGTCCTTTCCCCCCATGTATCTTGTAGGGCAGCCTCTTCTTTAGGATGCATAGTAGTGAGTGTTTAGCATAATGCATTCAGGGTTCATTACAGAGAAATCCTAGCCTTTTCTTGACCAGCCTGTTACAACCTGTGTTTACGAGACAACATGGCTGTGTTGCTCTGCAGCATTTTTTTTTTACAAGGCTGAGAACTTGCAGTATGATGCTAACTCACCTTATTTCCAGGGAAAGACAATGGTTTTGATCAGAGCCCTTTCGCAAGGGTGAGGAATTAACAAGGAGAGACAAATCCCTTGGTACCCTATGAGTGATGTGTCTTTTTCTTGTGACTTTCCTTTGCAAATTATGCCTGCCTTGAAATGCCCAAGTTTTCTAGATGAGGTCCATCTTACAGCTGGGATCCCAGTGCACCTTGAAGGCAGCAGAGAGCGTAAAGGACAGCAAGAAGCAGCTGGTGCTGTTAGGTGATTCTGTTATTAGACCTGAGTAACTGGGTTCTTGAAAGTGAATTACAACCTGCTGTGGAACACAAAGGCAGCAGGCATCATGCAGCATCTAGGTGTGAGGCTTCAGGGTCAGAGCTTGTTATTTTGGTCCATCTTCAGACCATTGATGCAGGTAGGGAACTGCAGATGGAAGAAAGGGTTTTTGGCTGTCAGGGAGGTGGCTGAGAAACAGGACCTTGCATTCTGTGAAGCACTGTCAATTCCATGTGTGAAGCAAGGGATACACAGAAATCCAGAGTCTTAGTGCCTGAATAAGATGTAGAGAGAAAGGATTTAGGTCTGTGAAGCACTAGGAAGCTTTTTGGGACAAGAGAAGACTGAACAAGAAGAGAAGGTTGCACTTTGATCAGAAGGAAGGGAGACTTCTGGCACTGAAAATTCAAAGGCTCCTGGAGGAATACTTCAAGTGGAAGCTGGGGGAAAGCACACAGGTGCTGAAGAGCACCCAGTTCAGACTGATGTGGTCTAAAAAGTGGATACAGCTAGAGTTCAATGTCCCTTGGGAAATACCAGAAGGGAAATGAAAAGAACAATTGCAATAAATATGGAAAGCAAAGTAGACTATTAGTGTTAGTTGACTGGCACATGCAAAATAAGTATTGCAGTAAGGGAAAAACTTAACAGGTGCTGGCACACCTGTGAGTGAAGCCTGAAAAAGATGTTGGGTGGGGGTGAAATGTTGCCTTCAAGGAGTACCCTGATACAATGGACATCTCAGAGAGACACAATATGGAGGATCAATGGGATTCAATGTTACCTGCCTGCAAATTTCACAGCAATGCTGCCATAAGGTGTTCAGTGAGCAGAAGAGCACTCTGCATGAAAGACTGAGAGCAGCAACAGTATAAAAGGATTCGGGAAAGTAAAAGCATCACAGGACCTGTGGGTGGAAATCACTAACAGGTAGACAGTAAAAACATCCTTTTCATGTTGTACCACTCACCTCCTTGGTCAGGAAGGAGAGAGTGATTAAGAAGTGGTAAGTAGGATTTATGAAGCTGTGAATTTTGGACAGATAGTTATAGGGGGATTTCTTCTACTGGGTCAATGATTTCTTCAGAGTGAAGTGCAGAGAGAACATTTTTGGGTGCAAGAGATGACTGCTGCCTAAGACAACTAGTCCTAGAGCCCACAGAGAAGAGGTCATACAGAATTTGCTCAGGAGTGGTGCATTAAATGCATGTACATTGAAGAGGTTTTATTAAACAGTCTGTTCTCTAACAAGAACAAACATACAACTAATTTTAACTATGGAGTAGGGGAGGTAGGCCAAATAAATGTCACATTCAGGTATTCTTGTACTTCTGCTCAAGAAAAGGGGATAAGGGCCATTGGTCGGGTAAATGCCAAACTCCCCCACTCAGTGAGACTAAAGTAGTGGGAGCCTGATGAAACCACCAGGAGACGAATTTGAAACAGATAAAGGGAAAATACTACTTTACACAGGGAGTAATGATCTTTTGGAAATGGTTATCTCAGCAGTCTGTGAAGGCAGGAGTAGCAACTGGTCCAAAAGGGGATTAGGCAAATTCACAGGCAATAGGTCTGTAAGCAGATCGGAAAGGCTTGGCAGGCATGTACTGCTTTCCCCATTCAACAAGTTATGTGTCCTGGGGAATCAAAGGTTAATGGACTGCAGAGAGTGGGCAGGGTCACATGCTCTGCCTAAATAGCTTCCCCTTCCACTACTATCAGAAACAGAGTACCAGGGCAGATGTAGAACTGATTTAACCTCAAAGGGCTTACTAGTTTGGGGACTGAAATCCTTATGGTTTTGTTGACAGAAGTAGGCACCTATGTTAGAAAGCTGTAATATGCATCATAAAAATTAAAGCAAGGGCTTTCTTTGCTATTGCATAGTTGCAGTTTTTAAATGCTTCCTCAATTCAAGAAGGATAAATGTTAATTATCCAGATATTTATTTCTGGACTGCTGTAGTACTTCAGGCTATGCACTTGCTGAAGCCATTTGCTGGATCTAAGTTTAGGGGGTCAGTTCAGTGTTTTTTAGATTATCTATAATGTACATATTACTTTTCAGCTGTGATACTAACAAAGGAAATACTAGGATTTCTACTTCACTAAGGCACAGAAAATGCTTACTATGGTCAGCATGACCCTCTGGTGTACCAGCCATTCCTCCCAGTTTAGTGTCATCTGTAAAAATTCATTGAGGGTACACTTCGTCCCATCATCTAGATCACTAATGAAGATGTTAAACAGGACTTGACACAGTATTGACCCCTGGAGTATACTAATAGTTACTGGTCTCCAACTCGTACTTCATACCCTTCTGAGCTCAGTCATCAGACAGTTTTCAACCCACCTCACTGTCTGTTCATTGAGCCCATACAACAACTTGCCTATGAGGATGTTTTGGGAGACATTGTAGAACACTTTGCTGAAGTCAAGGCAGGTAATATCCACTGCTCTCCCATCATCTACCAAACCAGTGATGTCATTGTAGAAAGTTAGCAGGTTGGTTAAGCATGACTTCTCCTTAGTGAAACCCTGCTGAATACTCCTGATGGCTTTATTGTCCTTCACATGTCTGGAAATGGTTTCCAGAATTAGTTGTTTATCACCTTCCCAGAGCACAAGGTGGATAAGTACTGTGAGACAACACAGGGCCTGTGGTAGACTGATGGGATACTCGAGTCTTTCCAAAGCCACAGACCCCTGATGCCTTGAGTCAGTATTTCTGTTGCATACAAAAACACCTAGTAGTTAAAGGGGGCGTATTTTTACTGTCTTTTTAGATATATGCAGTGGGGTTTTTTTCTTGTTAATGATTATTTTTTCTCTTTTGCCTGAGTTTTGGGAAATCACTGTTATTAAAGTAGGCCTGTCTTTCCTGACAGCTTTTGAATCTACCACATGGTTTTGTCTTATGGAGTATGTTTACTGAGTTGAATGCAACGAAGTGTCAAACAAAAAAACTCCCATTGTGCTATAAGTGAAAAAAAAGCATGAAAAAAACCCCACTGAACTGTAAGGCCTGAAGGCATAAATAACTAGATAGAGAACATTTTACAAGGTAGGCTTTAGGTAACAAATTGAGTTACAAGATGGATAAATTTGGTCCACATATATCCAAGAAGAGCAAAGAATTTGTAGGGTTCATTAGTTTCAAAACCACTTCACATGTTTCACTGTAAGTAGCAACAGAACTGGAAAAAGTGTAGGCCTCAAACTCACATTGTTTGCATCACTTGTATTCTAGGGGTCACCAGGAACTGTGCTAGCAGGCAGATGCCAGAGAGTTGCCTACTGCTGATCTTTGCAACAGAGGAACTGTGAGGGTCTAGTTCCTTCCGGGCTTCCCACAAAAATGCATGATGGCTGGGAGGGGGAATAAATGTGGTGTCCCTTTACATGGGAACTGTGTCTAAAACCTTGTTGGCCTGTGCCTCACATTCCTGACTGGAGTATATTGTTCTGCCATGTATGAGATGCCAAAAGCTCCCAGTACAATGCTCAATGCCTCTCTGACCTGAGCAGGTCTTTGCAACTTCCCTTACTTCAATCTTCCTATGTGTAAAATTGATTTTGTATTATTTTACATAAGTCTGCAAACTGCTTCATCACTTCCAAAATTTCTATGGAGTTATTTCTGGCAGTCTCTGCAAAAAAAGATAAGCCAAGAGTCCTTCATAGCAGTACCTTGCAGTCAGATCAACATGAACACACTCCAGTTGCTTGCTGAATGTGAGCCACCTATGAAGCAAAACTGTTACCGCCACTGCTGCAGTGATGAGCATGAGCAAGCAAACCTAAGAGTATTCACCCTGGCTGCACTAATGCACTTATAAGGGATTTGAATAAGAACTAGCTTGTGACTAATTAGAAGAGCAAATTAGCATCCATTTGCAAACTGATCATGTTTCAACTGGCCATGTTTTCCTCTTCATCTCCTTCCTTTCCTTAGCAGAAACAAGTTTGCAGAAAGTTCTTTACTACCATAAACAATAAAGCATTGCTAAATACTCAGAAACCAGTAGGTGCCAAAACAAATACAGCAAGAGAAGTTTTGCATGTGTGTAACAGCCCAGGTTATGTAAAGTGTCATAAAGAGTATACATAGGGTCCTTAATAGAAAAATCCATAGTGTTTCTTCATATGACCCAAGGAAAACAGAACTAACACTCCACCACATGGAGACCTTTCAGATATGCAGCTGATCACTGATCATGCCCTATTATGTGTGGCTGGTAGGAAGTCATGACAGCCTTCTTCTGGGAGTGCATCAACAAAATGCATTCAGCTACAAAACACGTACCTGAAGCATGCAGGCTGTTGAAGGGGTGGCATCCTGCTGTATTGTATCTCACTCACTGCATTCTGAGCTGGGCAGTGTCTTCCAGTGAAAGACAGGCTATGAAAATGTTTAGGAAGTCCTGTTCAACAGCCTCTGTTCATAACCAAACACACAGTTAACATCAGTGAAATTGAGGAGTAAGGTGTTCTTATAAAGACTAGTTTCTACACTCAAGGAAAACCACAGCACAGATGACTCCTCAGCAGAGGACTCTGCATCATGAAAATAGGAGGATGGCAACAATGCTACAGCACACCCCACCTTGTCACTCCTTTTCCTGTTAGACCACCAGCAAAACAGCCTGTAATGCTCAGAAACTCAAACCACGGATGCATGAGGCAGTCAAATTGCTTAAAATCACTGTGTTGCACACCAGTGATGCCAACCAGACCACTTGCACATATATACTTGTTCTTGTCAGTAGGCAGGGGAGAAGGTGTGAGTCAATCTGCTTAGAAGTATTGCAAAGTAGAATCACCCTATGCTCGTATAAATTCTTGCCTCTTGCCTGAGATTTGTAGCTCAGGTTTTTTAATACAAGCTTTCCAAAGCTGCTACTGTCAGGAAACCGGAGTATTTCCTCCCTAGGCTGATATGAGTTGTCCCTTCCCCTCATGTCTCACAACACTTTCTGGGTCAAGATCTGTAGTATCCTCACTATGCACGTAACCTCGCTTTTCTGGAACTTCATTCGACAACTGTGAAAGTCAAGGGCATGAATGTGAGAGAAAAACTTTGTCTCTGTCTCATTTAGGGCTTATGTTAAAGTCTTGGTTTCATCTCAACCCTGGAGGACTGCTTCTCCATCAGGCTGTACCGAAAAAGGAGTTTAATCTGTTTTCAACAGTGAGAAATTGAGTGATGTTGCAAGATTTTGATCACTTCAAGAATCATGTCCACAATCTTACTGACAAGCAGAATTAGCACTCATCAGCTGTAAATGCATAGAGACTAACTCAGTGGCCGAGGGAGTAACTCAGTAACAATAATGAGGATTGCTAAGACTTAGTTTTAAGTAGTCATTGACATTAGATGATGCTCCTCTTCCTTGTATGTGTATGGCTTTTTCCTGTGATGAGCCAAATTAGGCAGAAAGCAAAGACATGAAATGTTTGCACATCAAGAATAATGATGAGGAGGCACACTTTGATGGCTTCTGAAGGTGAATCCACTCAAAAGCCTCTGAAGTCAATGGCAGCCACTCCAGAATTGCATTAGACAGCTCTTTCCACAGAAAGAAGTCAATTACAAAACAGTGTTAGAAGTAGGGAGAAAGAGCAGACAAGGGTAGAATTATGCCTCCAGGTTGGTTATAAAGAAATACAACAAATAAAGAGAAATTTTAAAAAAGCCCCTCCACTTCTCTCAGTTTTGTAAATGTTACCAAATGTAGAAAGGAACAAAACCTCCAAACATATGGTGGCTCAAAGACACTTCTGGGTACCTCTGTGAGCAGTCCTGATGAGGACTCATTTGGTGAGGAAATGTTGTGAGATCCAGGTTCTTCTACACAAATTCCATGTTTGCTACCCAGGTATACCTGAAGTGCATCCCCACAGCAGCAACAGCTTTTAAAAGCACTTCTTTTCCATTATATCTCACTGTATGAAAGCAATGAGGTCTTCAAAGAACATTCTGCTTGACTGTGTCATAAGCGTGCTCAGACTCTTTCTGCTCAACAGGTATGCACACTGTGTGAGTGCAAAACTTTGCAGCTTGATCAAAGAATGGACTATTTGTCCCTAGCTAGAAGTTAGCTACAGCATTATCCAGTAATCTGTGTCCTTCAGCTATAAAAGTGTGTAGATTTGTTTTTGGTCTGTTTGGTTTGGCAATTCCACACCTACTGTCTTCATTTTTTCCATCTGAAAGCCCCAAAGAGCTGTGCCAGCGTTTATCTGACAGCATCTCTCACAAGGGTTCAGTCTCTCAGATGTTGTAGAACAGTCTTGCTAATAATGGGAGCATTTTAACTCCAATAGGATAATTGGAAATTGGATTTTTCTTTCTGGCATGTCCTTTGGGATCTTCTACAATTGAGCTACTGGCTGTTTTGACAGATAATTGTGATAGTAATGTTGGTGGTGTAATAATAATAATAATGAGGATGGTTATAAGTATTTCTTTGCAGTTGAATTGCAGCCTGAGAAAGTTATTGAGGAAAATTTTTACAAAAATATCCAGCATATGCCCAGAACAAACCCATTAATCCACCTTCTATTGTACTGCTAATGGGAAAAAATATGTTTTACTCACATCCCTCAAAATTATTCACCTTAGGTAAGCAGAAGAGAGGATTTTTTTTTGTGGTCTGATTTATTTAATCCTTATTTCCAAAGACTTCACAACACTTTACAAAATCATCAGCCACCACATTCCCTTGAGTTCACTACACCATCAGCTTGTTGTTCATGCTAACAGAGGTACTACGATGAAAATCTCATGGCCACAAAAGGAAGTCATTTGTGTTGCTAACACCAGTGTTCAGGAATCACCATGGTCACATGGGTTACAGTAACACCCTGAAGGTGCAGCCAAGCCCTTGCTGTACGAGGGCTATGAGCTGTGCTCTAAATGAACGTTCACAGCATCGCAAAGTCGCTATGGTTGGAAAAGACCTTTAAGATGATCAGGTTTAACTGTTATCTACACTACGAGGGCCACTACTACACCATACCCTTAAGCACCATATCTAGACAGCTTTTAAATCCATCCAGGGATGGTGATTCAACCATTTCCCTGGTCAGGCTGTTCTAGTCTTTGGTAATCCTTTTGCCAGAGAAGTTTTTCCTAATGTCCAATCTAAAACTTCCCTGACACAATTTGATGCCATTTCCCCTTGTCCTATCAGTTGTAACTTCTGAGAAGAGATCACCATGCACCTCTCTACACCCAACCTTCAGGTAGTTGTAGAGAGCAATAAGGGCTCCCCTCAACCTCCTTTTTTTCACACTACACAACCCCAGCTCCCTCAGCGTCTCCTCATAAGACTTATGAATATTCCTTCTTATCTTCTCTGTATTTTTGATCCTTAGTATGGGTTCGAGTTATTGTTTCCAGAAGTTATTAAAACTGCATGAAGGAGGTAAAATTGGTGACTCCCTCACAGCATCCTCACAGCTAAACTGAGGAAGTGTGGTCTGAGGCAGTGAGGTGGATTCTGAACTGGCTGAAGGATAGAAGTCAGAGAATTGTGGTCAATTGTACAGAGTCTAGTTGGAGGCCTGTTTCTAGTGGAGGCCCTCAAGGGTTGGTACTGCATCAGTACTATTCAATATTTTAATCAATGACCTGGATGAGGGAACAAAGTGCACTGTCAGCAATTTTGCTGATAACACAAAACTGGGAGGAGTGGATGACACACCAGCAGGCTATGCTGACATTCAGTGAGACCTGGACAGGCTGGAGAGTTGGTTGGAGGGAAATCAAATGCAATATAACAAGGGCAAGCGTAGAGTCTTGCATCTGGAAAGAACAACCCCAGGTACCAGTATAGGTTGGGGACTGACCTGTTGGAGAGCAGCTCAGGGGAAAGGGCCCTGGGGGTCCTGGTGGACAACAGGATGACCATGAGCCAGCAATGTGCCCTTGTGGCCAAGAAGGCCAATGGCATCCTGGGGTGTATTAGAAGGGGTG
>WTSP01023233.1:0-42410 GCA_025331215.1 Actenoides lindsayi | reverse complement strand
GCTGGGTACACAGTTTATATGCAGGCTAAACATACATCTTCATTCTATTTCCTAGAAAGGGCAGTCTTATGCTAATGGGTTCCTGGAATTCATTTACATAGTCCAAGCATGCATCATAAAATTAGGGTTAGGGTCTCTTCTTTCATGACCTCAGGTGGTCATTTACTTCATCTTCTCTTCTTCATCACCATGTTCCTTTAGTGACCTTAAGCCTAAAATTCTTATTCTTGCCACAAAACCAGTCCTTGTCTGTTCAGCATGCTCAGGTGCCTTGAGACATCCTCTTGTCCTGTTCCCAGAGATAACCACTATCTGCAAGGTTCTGAATTTCACAGTATGTCCCTACTATACAACTACCCATTCATTGTTGTTGCTTGTTTAAAGATCAGTAAAACTCCACCAGACATCCCTTGTCTCCTGCCTTCAGGGTAGAGGCCCCAGGTGAGATTGGTGGGTGCAGTTAAGGCCTTTTAGTGACCTTGGGGCCATAACTATATTTTAGAGTTAAAATGGTACCACTTACTGAGGAAGTCGATCATAAAATGGTTGGGGTTGGAAAGGACCTTTAAAAGTCATCTAGTCCAACCCCCCCTGCAGTGAGCAGGGACATCTTTAGTGCAGGTTGCTCAGAGCTCCATCAAGCCTGAACTTGAATGTCTCCAGAGATGGGCCCCTCACCCCCGCCTCCCTGGATGATAGGAACAGGTTAATTTGAACTTCTCCCAGTACAACATTTATGCTGGCATTTCCTAATTCTTGATTTCTTTTGTTGTTTTTTGTTTCATTTTTTTTAAATTAAACTATTAGGATTTTAGTATGAATTTTCTCCATGGAAGCGTACTGACCTCGGTCTGGGGGACTCTTGGGTTCAAATTTGAACAGTTAGCAAGAGAAACATCCCTGATCTCATTCCAATTCCTTGCAGATTTTTTCCCAAAAAATCATGCACGTGCTTGGCAGTTTCTAATTCACTTTGGGGAGATCCAATTTGAGAGAGCTGAAAATAAACCAAGTGAAGGAGAAGCACGTCACAAGGACTGGGATGTTTTTAAACTTGATACTCAGCTGACCTGTGGTTTCTTCTTTTCATCTCTCCCCAGTACCAATTCAGTAGTAATCTCTTAGATCCCATCTGTACTTTTCCTCCCCTGCCAGATAAAATATGGT
Source organism: Actenoides lindsayi (assembly GCA_025331215.1). Lineage (NCBI taxonomy): Eukaryota > Metazoa > Chordata > Aves > Coraciiformes > Alcedinidae > Actenoides > Actenoides lindsayi. The sequence continues at coordinate 41,243 of WTSP01023233.1, read as the reverse complement.
AGTCAAACCTGCTGGGTTCGGGGTTTGTCTGGTTAAGATAAATCCAGTGATGCTTACACAAGAACAAATGTGAGCTGATGAAACAAACGGAACAACTCAGGACTAGGGGCAGTAAAGCAAAATGACAGAGCCAAGAGATGGATTAACAATAAATAGGTCAAAATCTGTCTGAAACACCAGGAAAAGCTTTTCCTGGTGTCCTGGTTTCACTGGGACAGAATCATAGTCCTGCCGTTGTCTGCAGGCTGTTAGCAGTTTGGAGGCAGCCAGGGCAGCTGACCTGAGTTGGCTACAGATGTATCCCAGACCATAAATGTCATGCTCTGTAGAGAGGGGGAATTTTGCTGAGGGTGAGGGGTTCTCCTGATTGGGGTGTCTTGCTCCTCTTCCTGAGCACTGCCTTCCCATTTATTGTGACCACTGCACATTTGCTGAGCTGAGTAGAACTTGGTTTACTTTCTACTGGCATTGGTGTTAGTTTGGCTGTTTCATTAAATCCAATTTAATTTCAGCCCCTGAGTCTCCTCTCCTTTTCCTGATCCTCCTTCTTGGCTGGGGAGGCATCATCAGGTGATAGAGCACCTACTGTAGTTTAGCCCTGGATATGGGCTGGCAAAAGTCCGTTCAGCACCTGATAAGTAACCTAAAGCAGAGTTGAACGAGGTGTCAGGCAGGGCAGTTTTCTGTGGTTGTTAATTACAGCACCCCCAGCACCCCTGGTTTCTGATGGCACCTTAATGCTATCGATAGTATAGGAAACATCACGCTCCTGCCTACACCCCTAACTTCTAGGACGGTGATGCAATACATAAGCGAAGTTAAATTGCTATACAGCCGTCCACGGGCAGCCCACACACTTGCATCTGTGCTAGCTCGCGGTTACTAATTGTCATTATTAGCAGCTGAAAGGGATCTTGATCGGGGGCTGGGGAGGGGGGGTTAGTGTGCAGGGACTCACTGTACGCAAAACGTCAGCAAACACAATTGAGACCGAACAAGGGATGGTTGCTGAGTGATCAACTTAAGTTAATCAAGACTTCATTATTCGTGGGGTTTTATTCTGGGTAACCTGGGAGGTTTCTTTTGTGTGGCATAGTTCTGTCTACATTGACTCATCACACTCGAGGGCGAATGATCCTTAGCCCTAGTTTTAGCTATTGAATTACTGCTGTGCAGCTTGTTTGTTTTAGCTGTTCCTCAGTTCCTTGGCCCACACCCACAATCTGATTTCTCATTCGAATGTAGGCAATGGCAAGCTCCAACTCTTTGTTCACTGTTGAACACAGAGGTCTAGGTAATGCTGGGACAAAGCTGAGAGACAGAAATGAAATTAAAACCTAGAGAAATGTGTCTTAACACTGCTGGTTAAAGTAAACGACCTGAGCAAACAGTGGCTGAAATACCTGTGTATATAAACCATTCAAAAATAGCCAGAAGCACTACATTAAGGCAGGAGACCACCTCATAAAGAGAGGCCTTTTCTGCATATCTCACTGCAATATCGGAACCCAATGATTTTTCTTGCCTCAAGCAAACCAGCATTTGGGAGTTCCTTACAGATTGTTACTCCTCACCCTGAAGGCAGGAGACCGGATGTCTGGTGGAGATTTACTGATCTTTGAACAAGCAACAACAATGAATGGGTAGTTGTATAGTAGGGACATACTGTGAAATTCAGAACCTTGTAGATAGTGTTTATCTCTGGGAACAGGACAACAGGATGTCTCCAGGCAGCCGAGCATGCTGAACAGACAAGAACTGGTTTTGTGGCAAGAATAAGAAATTTAGGCTTTAGGAACACGGTGATGAAGAAGAGAAGATGAAGTAAATGACCACCACAGGTCACGAAAGACCATCGAGGAGAGAAAAGACCCTAACCCTAATTTTATGATGCATGCTTGGACTATGTAAATGAATTCCAGGAACTCATTAGCATAAGACTGCCCTTTCTAGGAAATAGAATGAAGATGTATGTTTAGCCTGCATATAAACTGTGTACCCAGCTTGCATGAGTACGCACATTTGGAGGAGTGATCCCCTGTGTGTCCAGCTCCACAAAATAAAGAATGGCTGCTTAATGACTTCGGTTATTGAGTTTTTCACTGCGTCATCACTGTGCACGGTGAGTTTGATTCTCCACTGCTTTGCTTTTTGTGGAGTCATTTAAGCCTGGACTAAGCTATGCAATTCCTCCTCTCTAGGAGGGTGATGTAGAATTATAAATATTCAACATGAGACAGAGTGGTTTAGAAATAAATTTTTGGCTCGTGACAGCAGCTCTGAAACTGAGACCCACAGCATTGAGGCATTCTTTCCTACCAGCTGAGCAGGACTCATCTTTCCAACTAACACTGGTCTTTTGCCTCATTTGTAGAAACCAGTGAAGGCAGGAGATGAGATATGCAGGAGACCAGCATATGTCAAGTGGAAAGGCAAATATAGGAAATAATTTCCCGATTTTACTCCCCTGTTAGTTGTACATGTGTTCATTCTGTAGCAAGACTGGGCTGTGGCTGGGCAGGAAGAGAAGGCAATCTGTGCTATGAGGAACAGGAGAGGTCTCCACAAGTTACTCGAATGAGTCTACACCAAGAAAAAGGCTGGCAGAATGCAAGGGCTTTGATGTTTGTCCTACAAGCCCTTAGTGCTCTGCGTGATGGCAGAAACCCATCTCAATTTTTTTTCCTATACAAACTTAAAGCAGAAGGGAGGTAAAGGGTTACGTCCAGGCAAAGAAGTCAGGAACAAACATCCCTTCAAAGTACAGAAGTAACATAGACCAAAATGTGATGAGTTGGTGCAGTTTATTTCTTGTGGTGAGCGCTGGCTCTCGGGACCTGCACCGCCTTGCACTTTGGCAGGCAGCGAAGAACTCATTCTGAGCTTCCTTCACAGACATTTTCCACATCTTGCCTATTTTCATCTTTGACCCTGCCCTCTGAGGCCCTCGCTGGGACCTGAAGGTGAAGCAGTTCATGTTGCAGTTGTGAATATTCTCGAATATGGCCTTTAGACCAGTTCAGATGCTAGTGAGAAAGGGGTTAATCTGTTCCCAGACAGGAGTAGTGTGCAGGCAGGGATTTGCAAGGGAGTAGGGGCTGTACCAGATGTGAGGGAACTGATTAACTCACCGCATGCCCCCCGTGCCACAGAGGAGCTATAGATAATTGGTACCTTATTTTAGCAGGGAACAGTTTTTAGAATGGGTTCTATAATTAAGAATTTAGATTAAATCCACCCTGATTTGGAAGACAGAAGCAGAGAAAACAGCTGAGACTATCTGATTTCATAGCGGTCTGGGCTTTATCCTCTCCTGAAGCTGAAGGCAGAAAACCTTAAGGAAACCAGACATCTCTGTCACAGAGTCACCTTCATTTTGTTGGAGGCAAACAGATTTCCTACCCCGAAACAGTGTGAATTCTGATAAGTGCTTATTTTTAAATGGAATGACTCATAGATACTTATTTTTATTTAAGGATTAATTGTTTTCTGGAGGATTTAAATCCTCCCTGACCGTGTTTGTAACTTGAAATGCCACAAAGCAGGGCCGTCACATAGCAATTGGGAGGCTAAGACTGACGAGAAATGAAACTGGCTGTTCTCGTTCGGCTGTGGGGATGGGAAGGAGCCGCAGACAGCAAGCAAACAGAGCCACGCGAAACGCTGCTAGAAGCAACCTCAAGAGGTCACCTCTGTTGCTAGGCAGGATCTGCTAACACAAGGAAGGAAATTAGCCTCGGAAAGTAATTTCAGCTTTAATAATTCAGTCTGGTGCTGACATTGACATACGGATTTGATCTTTAGATGCCGGGGTTTATTGTGGATGTAACCTTCCCCCTTGCTTTTTTCTCTCCTAGCCAGATTTGCTTTGAGCGAGGAATGATTCTCAGGCCGAGCTCGTGGTTTACATTGTCAGGAGTCAGCATCCGTGCTGGTGGCCCCTATCATGATCCCACCAGTGGAACTAAACCACCTGGAAAATCTGGGTCAAAAGGCCTAGTGTGGAGAGCCCTCCAGGGAGACAGGGCTTTTTAATTAACTGGCAGAAAATGTTGGTGAGGAATGATTGCCAGTTCCATCTGAGGGGAGCAATCCCAGCTGCACGCTATAATTTCTGTTACCTGTACAGTGGAAAAATCTCACAGTGTTAGCCCTTTTTTTCCCCTCAGAGGAACTAAAAATATGCTCTTTTGAAAACACAGAGTGATACTGTTTTCTAATGGGAAAGGCAAGAAGCAAAGAAATCTGGGACCTACACGGAGGGCACACTGACAAATTTGCCAAGTGTTTTCAGTGGCATCGGTTTGCAGGGAATATTGGGTTCTGAAAAGCATCGTCATCTGTCCCATAAGTAATTCTTTGAGTGGATTAGTCACTACTGGCTTTAACAGGGCTTTTCATTTGGTTTCCAATAAGAGGCTGCAATCTCCAGTCCCATCAAACTTGCTTGTGGCACACTGGATGAAAAAAAAAAGTCATGAGGACAATTTGTCTTCTAGACAAGAGGGCAGAAGAATATTGAGTGGCATTTTGGGTGGACAAAAAGAGAGCTGTCTGTTCACATTAACCTTGAACTGTGTTTGATCTGAGTTTGGTTTTTTCATGGTTGGTTTGGGTTTGTTTAGGGTTTTTTTTTGGTACACAGAGAAGCTCCTCACTGTACATGAAAATGTGAAAACCTGAGCTTTTTTTGAAAAAACACAAAATATTTCCATCTTCTTGGGTTATAGGGTTCTGATATCAAACAGAAGTGGCTTGCATTGGGCTAGTGAGGTGGGTCCTACTTTGCCAGCTCAAACTTTGCTGCCATAGAGCAGGACTGGTGCCTGCCTACCACAAAAATGTGAGGCTGCCGACTTAAACCAGCTCAAGAGCCGCACCAAGGCCCTGAAGAACTGTCTTACCAGCTGGGTGGCCTGGGGAGCAGGGCTTGGTAACCTTGTCAGTCGTACCAGTGAAAATCATCCCAAGACTCACCGAACAAAGAGAAAATAAATAAATGTTGTCTTAAAGAAACATGATCAGAAGCAATGTCTGAAGGAGAGGGCTTGAAGTCTGAGAGTGTTTGATCGTAAATCTTGGGAAACCCTGAAGAAGTCTTGCACTCAGATATGAATTTGGTGACTCTCATTCACACTTCCAGCAGATGTTTATCCAAATGCCATCAACTGCTGTTTGCAAAGGGATTAAAGGGTACAGGAGTTATTGAGGTATCCCTTACCTAGAGCTGGGTTTTAATCATTTCAAAGTGTAATTGCACTTTGCACCCTACCGTAAACTGCTCTTGGTTACTTTTTCATGCTCCCACTTTTCTGAAGGATGATATGCAGATCCTTCAAATGCAATGAAGTATGCTGGCACGTTTAATTCGTGTTGAGTCCCCAAAGAAGTGCTGGGAAACAGGGTTTAGAGACAAGAGATGATCACACTGCATTTGCCGACCATATGCTGGGATATTTTCTTTCAGACTGGGCTCCAGCAGTAGCTTGTATTTGTAGGCATGGAAATGGAAACAACACAGATTGGGAGTAAACAGCATTCAAGAATCATGTTGAGATCTATCATCCTTTATTTCAGAGAGGGAAGCAAAAGGAAGGAAAAAAAGAGAATGGGATAGCGGTAGATCACATCAGTGGCCGTGGGGTGAGCCGTGGCTCTCGGCATCCCATCAAAGAGGAGTTTAAAGGCAAAATTTGAAAGAGGGTAATTTGCAGATGTTTATAGGGAAGATGAAATGATGGCGGCTGTAAGAAGGAAACACTCTGTGGAACTGGCTGGTTGCCAGATGCCACCATCAAGTGACTTATGATGAATAACACAGTCCAGGGTGGTGCCAGAGTTTGCATTGCTTCCACATGCACACAGGAGAGAGATCACGAACCAAGTTGCCTTAGCCCTTTAGCTGGTCACAAGATTTCTCCTGTCTGTTCTGATGAGGATGATCCGCTCACTGCTGTGCACTGGTTCCTCATCTCCACTTGGCCCACTGAAACTAACTCTGCCTGAGACTGTAAGGCAGCTGTAGTGGGGACAGGGACAACTATGGATATTCCAGGTCAAGTACATGCATTAGTCACTGCAGGGACCAAGCAGCTAGGATACTGCCTACAGGGAGCCAAGAGCGCAGCTGTTTTGAAGGACCCTCTTAAAACCTGGATTCCTTAGTGTAACACAAGTTGTGCAGAAGTTTGTAACTCTTAAGCCTGAGCCTCTTTTTTCTTGAAAGGGAAGCCCAACCTGCTCCAAAATGTGCCCCCTGACTATTTTCACTGCCTCTGTCTTCCAGCATTTACCACCCACAGATAGACCCCTCTCCTTTTTCCTCTCCCACTGAGTCCACTTCACCTTACAAGCTGCTGTGAACCTGGGACCTTTCTCTACCTACAGCCCTTGTCTGACTGACCAACTTGCTCCACTTCACTCCAAAGGCCAGATGCTGTTGGTGAATCTGCATGGTTTAGGGTCTGGTAGGAGCTAATACCCAGAGGGAAGCCCAAGCTGCTTTGGGTCAGTGAGATTAATTTAGGTTCCTCTCTTTATTAAGTTTTGCAGGGATATTGTGATGAATGTTTATTGCATAATTAATTATTATATTACATTATCAATATTTATGATTGAGAGGAACCTGTGGTGCTTGCTACATGTGTGCAGTGCTTGACTACAACATAGTCCACAGTTGTATTCCATCTACAACTGAGTTACCATCTCTCAGAGATGATCCCTCTCTGTGATGGAGACGCAGACCAGCAGTGATCTTCAGGGCTGGAGTCAGACCCAGTGAGGATGATGGGGAAGGAGGAGAGGAGATGGTCTACCATATGACAAGATGTGCCCTATAGCAGAGTTCTGGACAATGCAACCAGAATTTGTGGAGGAGAGCAGTTCAGTTGCTATAGCTAGGAGTGGCGGGTATGGCAATATTTCATAGGGCTTTGAAGCCAAAAGAGACATGAGGCTGTAGCAAGCAGTTGCTGTGCATATGTGAGTCCATGTTTGCTATTCTAAACCAAGAAGGACAGTTTAGCCTGGTTTTTTAAGGAAACAAAGCTTATGCTCTCACACTGTTTGTCCAACTGTTTCCCCTTTGGTTGTTCCTTAGCAAATCTGGAACCCATTGCCAAGGTCAGCCAAATTTGACAGTGGGACAGTAGGAGCTTCTCTCTGTGGAGAGATGGGTGGCCTGATGAAAGGGAAGGCAGGGATAACCCAGCTTTTTAATTGAGAAAGGCAGCAGCCAACTGGACATGAACACCAGCTGGCCTGTCAGCCCACACTTGGCTCTGGGTCCACCACAGCATGTGCCCACCCAGGGAGGCTGGGTAAGACCTTGGCTACCAGTGGGTACTAACTGTGCCTGGTGGGGAGAGTTTCCTTCCTAACAGTTGCACTAATCAGCTTAACCCTGCAAGAAGACATCTGATAAGCTTGAGCTCTCTAAGAAAATATCTCACGGCTAATTTCTGTTTGGGTGATTAAAAGTATCCTGATAGGAGATGATAGATTATTAAAACCCTAATTTTCTCACGAATCTGTACTTTGATTTGACAGTATTTTGAAGACAGCCCTTGAGGGATGCCTTTTTGCAAAGCAGTCACGATTGTTATTATAAACACATACCCCTATGTCTGACCTTGCACCATCAGATAAGCAGGCTTAGCCTTCAGATGTCTGTAGGGATTACTTGGTGTTTGTCTGTAGCGATGACTGGGATAAAGTGATCTTTCCTCCAGATACAGTTGAGCCTTTAGGAAGTTGCTGCTCACTCCTGTGTTAACCTCTGACATGAGCAGGTGACCAAAGACAGGCAGTCTGCAGCTAGCCTGCGCTAGTGAGCTATAAATAAAGAGGACCCTGCAACTATAGTGGCCTGTGCTCTGCTGCAGGTAAATATTTTTCCATGGAGGTTTAGTGAGAGCAGGTTGCATTCAAATAAATGTCTGACTGCAAATGCCCATGGCAGGCTGCAATAAAAATGCTCTGGTGGCAGCAGCTGCTGCAGGGTCTTAAGACTCCCCAGGAAAAAAAACCAAGAGTCCAGTTCATTTTCTCAATGACATGTTGTTGACACAGAAAATTAGTATTTGATACCAAAGACCCAGATAATGAAGAAGATGCCTCAGGGCATCACCAATCTCCACCTCCGAGGCTAAAGCAGGAGCAAGTACTTCTAAATGATCCTACACATATTCTAAATATCTCAACTGACAAAGATTCTAGAGTTTTCCTAGTAAAAGAGCAGTATTTGTGATATGTTTTCTTTCTAGCAGGTATCCCATTATCATTCTCTGATCTGCATCTTCCCTGAAGTGTATCCAGCCTCTGACTTTGATTGCAACTGGCTGAGTTCTCAGGAGATGCTCTCTTATGTCCCAGTGACACTTTTACAGGGTTGTAAATGTGACAGCCTCAATGGTTTTGAATATCCCACTTCCCTAATACATTCAGGATGGAGATCATTCCTGATTCCAGCTTTTTGCAGATTTCTGACATGCTAATCAAAAGCTAAGGAGCAGAGAGGCTACGGTGATGGACAGTTTGAGAGAAATCCACTTCCAGCCTCCTAGCAATACCCCTGAGTTTTTGCATAGCCACAGTAGACTGACTTATCTACCTGCTTCATCCTTGCTTCTTTCCATTCCTCTGCTTCTTTCTGTTCTGTCCCTGCTTCTTTCTCTGATTTTTTTTCTGTTCCTGTGAGTAGTAATGAAAACAAGTGCAGAGGGAGTGTGCCCATAATAGCAGTTGAATGTCCAATACCAACTTATTCTCTTAAACTCTCCCCAAGCATCTGCATTTTTTTTGCCACTGTTTGGGACAGGATAGCAGGTTATATGGTTTGACACAGCACAGTAATTTTCATGTCTGTTGAGTGAGTTTGTTTTACTTGGAATAAGGCAAAATATTCACCGTTTGGGTAGGAACATCAGAGCCCATCTAAGAGGCTACTCAAAAAAAGTCTGTTGTGGCATATTCGACAGAGAGAGTGTGGGTCACTTGGGTAGGATGCCGTGCAAAGGCAGAGAGGGCACAGAATAGAGCACTGAAGAGGACAAAGGGGTGACCACATTACTCTGCACCATCACTACCCCCTGCCACTAGTTTGCACACTCCTCTGTCAGCAGCACCAAACCCACATATCTTATCTTTGCCTCTGAGGCCTTTTGTGGCCTCTTTTCATACAATGCAGATGTCTCCATTTAGCAAAGGACAACAGTCTTATTGACTAGATGTTCTTTCCACTCCTCACCATGCAGCAAAGGAGCTCCTCCATTTAAACACCACGACATCACATTCAAGGGCATCCTACAGATTCTTTCCTAAATTCTTCTGTCATAAGCTCTGTGGGAAAACTCAGTGAGAATTAGACCAGTGGCATGTGCTAAACATGCTGCCAAGCATGTAACTCAGCTCTGACCCACTACTTTGAGCATGGCTGACCTGAGAGGTAGCATCTCTGTTGTCTTATGTCTTACATTAGGTTGGGTTGCTGGCACATGGGCCCCCTTTCTCTTCTATCTTTGTACAGTTGGTATCTCAGTGCAAAACTGGGGCTCTGAGCTGAGATGCAGAGAACAGATAATAAGCAAGTTGGTTAGAGTAAAATGGAGAATGAGTATCAGTCCTTTTCATGTCAAAAAGCTCTTGAAGCTTTGTTAATAAAATTTCAGCATTATCCTCTATGAAACAATCTTGCTTAACCAAGATGACCCACCAGACTTTTCCCATGTCTAATTTTAGTGTGGTTTTATAAAATGGATACATTTGGCATGTCAGCTGGAAACATTAACCAGGGAGGTTAAAGGGGTGAGGCTCTTGGTTTTAAAGCATCCATTTAGTGGATAGATAAATGAATTGACTAAGTGCTAGCACATTTGTCATAGGGCTATTATACTTGAATTTTTTTCTGGTCTGGTTATAAGCTATTGGTTAATGGGGTAGAATTAGATTTTTACAGAACCCTGTGCAGATAATTTTCTTGGAAAACATTTTGAAGAGTCTGCCTGTCCAGAATATGTGATGTTCCACTGGTGTCTGATTGATTGCTCCTCAACCAGCAGGACTGCAGCTGCAAGTGGTAGCCTGTGGCTCCTCCATTAAAGTTTCTGCACTAGCACAGGAGAGCTCTAATAAAGAGAAATGACATATTAATGTAGAAGCAGGCTCAAAGCCCTCAGATCTGAGCATCACAGAACATTAAGGAAATCTAACAATTGATCTAGAGCAGGGCTACTTGGCCTGGGGAACCTCAGGTCCAAAATCATCACATTTTCAAATTCTGGGTGCAGGCTGTTTAACTTGAGCTCGTCCTTCCTCATGAGAATAATCCAAATAAAGAATAATACCAAGGAAACTCACAACAGGACCTCAGAGAAATGTGGAGTCATCTCAAACAATATAAAGACTAGGTAATATAAAACCTGGCTGGACAAAATGCTTGCTGTCAAATATGCCAGAAGCTATCCTGTACCAGTGGGGGCAGAAGCAGGGAGAGATTCCCCATTTTCCCTGTAGTTTCCCCTAAATGTTCTCCTCTGAAAAGCTCCCTGCCTTTCCTGTGTTCTAAGATCTCATTCAGTCAGGCAGAGGAAGGTACATCAGGAAAGCGCTGGGATGTTCCAGGCTTATGAAGTATTTAATCTCCAGGACACTGTTATCTGAAGTCAGTTGAGAAACTTCAGACAGAAATAGGTCCCATCCTAACAGACAGTAAAGGGAACACATGATATCTTTGAGTTGCTAGTTGACAGGAGTCTATGAAATCACCACCAAGAAGTTGCAGACAAGCTTTTTTTAGCCCTAAGAGTGAGGCCGAAGGATGGATAAACCACAGAAATGTCCCACAAAAGGTGAGGGGCAGCTCCGTTTACACTTAGCAGAGCTTATTTGCCTCAGCAGGACGTCTCTGGGAGGGTGATGTTATTTCTTTTGTACTCCTTTGATGCTCTCTTTTTTATAAAAAAAAAATAAAATAATCTTCTGTTTCTACTTTATATCCTTGACCTTACGTATGTTCATTTCCAAGGCCTTCATATCATCCTGTTTTGCTCTTTCTCCCTCCCTTGTTGTACTTTCCTTAGCAAACAGAGTCTCATGATTCTCTCAGTGACTGGGAGGAGCTCCCCCGGCACACTCCTGGATCTCACTCACTATTCTCTGTTGAAATCCTTCTCAGGAAGCTCAAATGCTTAAACAAAAGTTGGCAGCATGTAGGCTGACATGTGCTGCTCTCACGTTCTCTTGTCTGGTAGCTCCTGCTTTTAGACCCCAGACAGAGTGTGCTTAGGGGTTTTCTTTTCCTTGGAGACTCTCTGGGAGGTGTGTTGACCATTTTCCTCTGAGGCCATGTCTCAGCTAGTGCAAGAGGGTTGAGTACTCCAGTTGGTACCCTTGTATTTTATGAACATAATGCTAATGTTGTGAGTAGTGAGCTGCTTTAGGACCACAGCTTGGCAAGTTAGTTCATGCTGAACTGGAAGTGCACTGGGGCCTAAAATAGCCTGTGAATGCCTGACCAGGGGAGGCTGAGGCAACAGGCACCCACCTTCCTAGTAGGTGCTCATTTATTTCTCATACAGCTACTGTTGGAGGTCAGGGCCTATTTATTGGAACATGATGTGACTGCATCGCTTCTGTTAAAATACAAAGAACAGTGTCATCCCAGTGGCACTGAGAATGGTCCTTTTAATGAGGTGCATAAATAACAGGCTGTCTCACTGGAAACCTGTAATGGTGTCAGGACAAAACAGGGGATAATAAGAAGGAGGTGCCCCCACCTATCGTATTAGCTATACCATTTCTCTAGATTTTGTCTCGGAAAGCCCCCACCACTTTTTGGGGGTCCTGTAAAATGCAAGCATTCAGTTTTGAAATGGTCACTCATATAATCATGGAAATGTTGGCTGGAAATCCCCTCTGCAGGTCTCCTCATGAAAATATCTTCTCCGAAGTCCAGCCTGGGCCTACCAAACAGATGGCTAAACTGTGGCCACCACCTCTTGCATTGTCTGACACCACTGAGAATTATCTACTGTCCTTGTATCTCTCTGTTGGGTGGTTGTAGGCCACTCATCTCTCAGACACCTCTTTCCTGCCTAAGCCAGCCCAGCTCCTTCCCCACCTCTCTGCAGGGGTAAGTCCTATGGGCCCCTGAAAACACAGGAAGCCCCCACTGAGCCCTGCTGGTTTCCCCACATCCCTCTTGACCTGAGAAGGGGAGCCGAGGCTGTAGAGCAACCCAGGTGTGATCTCACCACCACCAAGCAGTCCAGAATAAAATACCTCTGTCAGCACTGGTTGCCTCCTACCCCTCATCTTACAGGCTTTCTGAGTGAGGAGCTGATGTCAAAACCCCTTTTTCTCCATAAACTTGTTCAGATGGTTTTTGAACCTTTGTAGGTTTGCTTCTACAGTCTCCTCTGGCAAGGAGTTTTACTCCTATTTTTTTTCTTGCACATTTCATGAAGGACAACTTCCTTCTGCTTGTGGAGAGCTTGCTAGTTGTTAGTTTCATTTCTTGTTCTCATGCAAGGAAGCACAATGAACCATTGTATAGTATTTATTGTCCCCTTTATTGTCCCCCTGCCCTTCATGATTTTATAGGTCTTTACAGAAGCAAGAACAAAAGAGAGGACAAAAAGACGCAAGTAAGACAAATGTTACAGTCTGCTTGTCTGTCCCTTTGTCCCCGCAGCATGTGACTCTTTATGCTTCATTCGAGTGTCAGTTTTAGAGACTCTCCCCATCTTCAGTTTCCTTCTCCTACGTCTTTATGGCAGTCTACCAGTAAACAGCGGCTAGGAGTAACTGAAGCTATAAATGACCATGTTCCTGCTCATTTACCTGCATTGTTCTGGCAATTGCTTAACGGTAAACATGTGATTTACTGGCACGCTTTAGACAGCAGTGTTCACAAGTTTAATTCCTTCCTTTGAAAGACAGGCTAATACAATTTTCCTCTGTGTTCATCCAGGCCACGGAGTCAAGAACAGCCACAGGCAGAGGTGCTATCAAGACCCATAGCTGAATTATCATCTGAATTTCATTAGAATTATGAATAGTGCTGCCAATGAAGTTGACTGAGGAAAAAAACAATGTAATCTGTTGAAGAGCTGCAAAAGAGAGCTGTAATTCTTTCTGAAAGATTGTTTTGGCTTCTTGCTCTGCTAATCTGGTGTTTGTGTTTATGAGGACAGTCTGTATGCATCCTCAAGCAACAGTTTTAGTGTCTGGTCAACATATGCTGTTTAAGTGGTTTAGAAGTCACTGATCTTGCAGGCAGTTTGACATTCAGCAAAGAACATGGTCCAAAGGGAAGGCGAGAACCTCCAGGTTAGGAACAGCCAGCTAAACCCTATAAAAGTTCACCCCGACCTCAAGAGGAACTTTACTAGACCAAGGGATTCAGGCTGGGTCTGAGGGAGTGCTGCACTTCTAAGTTACCTATCTGAATCTGACAGAGGCAAGAAGCCTCTGAGTCTTCAGGATCTGTTCATTCAAGACCTACTAGAAAATAAGATGATCACAGCCCTGTGAGTGGGAAAACTGATGTGGGGTATATCTGGTGATGTCCTGCTAATACTGAAATGAAAGGTTTCCACTCTTCCCTCTTTTGACTGAGTTACCCTGAGCCTATTGCTCGTGGAGGACAGTGTTTGTCCTGTGAGCAAGAGATGATGATGCAGAAAGGACAGCCAGCCTCTGTACTGGAAGTGGAATTACTATGGGGCTGACAGTTACCCTTGCCAGGGACTTTTCCCATGCCTATTAGCCTATCCAGAGCAAGCTAAACTGCATATTTTGGGGCCATGAGGTTATTTAATTCAGAGATGTGCTGATAGGGAGGCAGTCTTGACTGTGAGAGCCACCTTATATGATGGCTGTAGTCCCTAGGGCTGCATATGGAGGTGGATGCCACCCTGCAAAAGAGAAGAGGCTGGAGGAGACACGAGGCAGCATCCAGAAATCCTTGCTATGATCCTTTGGACCGATTGAGTGCACGTTGCTGTTGGGGCGATGCTTGGGCTTCGGTTTAGAAAAAGGAGCTGCTTGTGCAACAGGTGGTAATTCATAAGGGGAGCTGGATCTTGACTTCTCCTCCCTAATGCTTCGGTGGAGTCTCGCCTCTTAAAATTATTGAATGGCACCACCTTGTGGGTGCTTGAAGGCCATGAGACTTTGCCGTCTTTTTTGTCCCATGGTTTGACTCTGCAGGGGTATGTTTGAATAGCGAGGTGTACAAAGGTTGATTCATTCCCGTGTCGCTTGTCAAAGACTAGGTAGTTATCAAGAACTGGGGTTTTTTTGCTTGCTTTCTCCCACCTGACAGAAATCGATTTTAGCACGTAGTGGTTGAATTTCAGGGCTGAACTGATTTTTGCCTTGGCTAGTGGTCTTACTGGAAAACTGTGAACAGGTTAAATAATCGAAACTTTTCAATTACAGAGGAAATGCGGAGTCAAAACTCTGAAATAAGCATTACAGGTCATCAGTCCTACACACAGTGTCTTCTCTCTAAGATGTGAAATGCATGTCAGCCAGTTCAGGCATCACAAAATTCACTAAACTCACGGAAGGTGTAACAGAAGAATTTACCATATGTATGGTTGTGTTTGCCTTTAGGGAGTACCCTGGGAATGACAGCACACGTCCTTAACTGCAGAGTTTCTGGGAGGCATCAGACATATGTTCATGAATAGAACAACAGCCCGTGTACAACGAGTCCAAGACTTCCCAGAAGGCATTGGCTGCTTGGTGTGTATTTTAGACAGCAGTACGATGCATGTTATCATGGAGATGCAGGAACCCAGGATGCAAAATAGCCACTGATGAGAGGGTCAGTGTGACTGTAAAGTATGGAGTATCGATTTTTTTTGGTCAAGTGGGATTATCACACATCTATAAATCCCAGACAACACAGCAACTCCTTGAAAGCTACCCAGATATGATTTTGCAGAGGGAGAGGGGTGATGTCCTGACAAAAAGGACATATTGTAGCCTAGACTATATCAAGAAAATGGAACAGAATCTTAAGCAGATTGTAGGCAGGTGAGCAGACAAATTCACCCACTTCTGTTGCCCATGGTGAGAAACACAATAAAAACATAAATAAATGTAAACTGCTAAACTGCCAATGAAATTTTTCAAGCCTGCTTCTCAAACTCAATTTCACTTTGCTTTTACAGTGCTGCCTATCCAGATACATGCCCACCAGGGTTTTTCTAGGCCTAGTTACAAGGGCAGGTGTTGCTGGGTGGAAGGTTGTGCCAGAGGCATGTCGAGAATCCACTGGCAGAACAAAGTGGCCAAAGCCACGTGGTCCACGAAGTGAGGAGGGAAATTAGAGGGATTAGAGATGTTTCTGAAAGTAGGCATCAGGATAGGAGTGAGAAGGCATAAGGCCAGTCAAAGCAAGGCTCTGGTCATCTTCCTGTCCCTCACCATCTGCCTGTTGTCTGTTGGCTGGTTCTGTTCCTCAGGCCTCAGAGACCTGCAGACAGGGGGTGGCTTACTGCATGTTACCAATAACCTCCATCATTCCCTAGAATCACACCATCTTAGGTGTTGTAAGAGCACAGAATGAAAGACAGTCCCATTCCCAGAGAGCCCACAGCATGACAACAGGCCAAGATGTACAGAGAGGAAAAAGTGTGCCATGAAAACAATTGGGTGGTGTAGAGGGGCAGTAGTGTCAGCACATCAGCAGTCTGATCTCTGTGGAGTGCTTTTTCCAGCCATGACAGTGAAAGAGAGTTTAAAGCAGGGATCTGGAATGGAAAAATGAGCCAGTCTTAGAGACACTGATAGAGATTTCCTCTTCACTCTCCTGGACGTGCCTGTGGGGGAGAAAAGTTGAAGATTCTCACTTGGAAATTTGGAAAACTGACAGCAGTGACCTCGCTGGATCAGTTGAAGATGGATATCTATATCCAGCTGTTGAATGGCAGTGGTGGGAAGGATGGGGATTTACAGGCTGAGGAGAGGAGCAGTGAATGTTTTCAACCTCAACGAAAGGGAGTGAGGGAGCCCCTCTAGTGGGAGAATCCAAGAAAGGCAACCGCAGCCATCAGCTGGGAAAACGATTCCTACGGCAGCATTCAGGATGGTCACAAACATGAATCAAGATTGTCCCAAGAAATGGGCAGCATAGCATAATTTATATTATGTAAGGCAAAAAAAGGGGAGAAAAAAATCCAACATTTTTTTTCCAAGATGATGGCAAGAAAAGTCTTTCCTGACTTGATACCTGGCGATGGAGTCAAACTTGAGTGTGTAAGCAGAACACGCTGTTCATGCACACAAGAGACTTTAACTCTGGTAGAAACAGCAGTGTATTTCACACTCTTTTAGGCCAGACTCCAGAACTCGGTGTTCTTTCATCAGGTGTTAGGGCAGGTCATAAAGACACTTGATATGCTCATATTAAAGTAGCGGTCCTACCTCTTGTTTGAATCCAAGGTAGCAAGGAAGATCTGTAGATGGTTAAAAAGAGTAATGCCATAGAAAGAGAAGAAACATTGACTGCCTCTGTTATTTGAGGAAATCAGTAACTATGTGTCTCCCTCAGCTTCCAATTTGTAAAGTGAGAGGTGAATAGTAATTCTTCACTCTTTTTATAAAGAGTTCCGTGACAAAAATCATGAAAGCTCTGAAATGCCAAGGAAGCAGTTTTATTTCTGGCCCTGATATATGGTTACACCAACTTTTTTTACAGATTCTGGTTTAGCACCAAGCTGCCAAATAGGACAGTGGGTATGTGGGGAGAGGACAGCTCCAGCTGCAGAGCAGGGTTGCTCATGACAGCCCCCTTTTCCTGTAGGACCCATGTCTGTCGGGAGGACAGTACCTCTGCTTGATGAAGACATCCTGGCTTTCACAGATGAGGAAGATCATGCATATTAGCCATCTGTAATAGTTTAACACTTTCAATTTTATGATGCAGCAGCACATTCAATATTTCCACCAGTTTATGTAGTGCTTTTAGGGCTGTATTTGACAGGCTTTAATATAAACATGGCATTGCTGGCACACAGACAGCTTTTTTTTTTTTTTGGCATTGCTTTTACAGTGTCTTTACATAGCGTGAGTTGATATGCGAATCGTGTAAATTCATATTTTTTACTTTGAGCAGATGCAACCCCTCAGTGTAAGCCTGAGAA
This sequence comes from Actenoides lindsayi, assembly GCA_025331215.1. Lineage (NCBI taxonomy): Eukaryota > Metazoa > Chordata > Aves > Coraciiformes > Alcedinidae > Actenoides > Actenoides lindsayi. The sequence goes on along the minus strand of WTSP01023233.1, from coordinate 24,087 downwards.
CAGTTGGGGTGTTGCTGGGATTTTAATTACAAACCTCTGAGCCAACAGTTTCAAATCTGGGTTAAAGTTAGATGCCTGTCTCCATGATAGATGGCCTCATTTTGAGAAGGACTGAGTCCTGACAACTGGAGCTTGGCTCAGAGAATGAATTTCTGTTCCACAGAGATGATTCTACTTTCAGGATATTTTCAGATTCCAGATCTAAATCTCCAAATTCGAATATCATTTAGAGATGAACAATGTTTCATCGTGCCAGCATCAAGACTCTTGGAGATCCCTAGCTACTGTCAGTGTTTAGCCAGGCTGCTGGAAGAACAAGGTGTCCCAGCTCAGGACTTGGCATGGCAGGGTTGTGCTGTAGGATCCCTGGGCTCCACAGCAGCCCTGAAGGAAAAGGACCAGAGAGAGGCTGTAACAGAAACCCAATTATTTTTCAGCCCTGTTTGGGTCAGACTTCACCAGAGGCTCTTCTGGACCTCTTCACAGGAGAACGATTTACATAAAAATGTTTGAGTCTTCCCAGTGAAGACTTAAGTAGCTTTGAACAAGCAGTCATGGTCTTCAGTGTGCCCACAGCTGAGCCAACCTTCAGAAGGTGTGTGCACAGTGCAGTGCCACTCACACCCCCTGATGAGGTAGGAGTCCCCACTCATGACACTCAAGGTGGCTACTGAAGTGTGTGAAACCATGCAAGTTGTCTAACATTGGTGCTAAGTCAGAAGCTCCAGGTTATTTTCCCTGGACTACAGCTATGTTTGTGGAAAGGTGAAGAGCGTCAGTAGGTCCTTCTAGCAGCTCTGTGTAGGTGCCTTGGTTCCGTAGCTGATCTCAAGTGGCACTAGATGTTGCATTTAGGGATGGTAGCCCCTGTGAATAGTCTGTCGTTGTCAACATCACTGCCAGGCAAAGCAAAGGGAGGCCACCTCAGGTATCTGCTGAGGTTTTGCCACCATCCATGATGCCAGGGAGGGAAGCATCCCCCAGTCTAACTCCTGTCACCACAGAGCCTGGATTTTTAATTCACTGACCACAGGTTGATGTAGAAGTGCAAAGCCTGAGACAGGAGTGAGAGAGGAGGAACTACGTTCAGTGTGCAACTCACACGTCAACTGCAGCATGTACTGCTGAGCAAAGTTGAGCTTGCAATCCCAGAGCATGAATATGGGCCATGGCCCTTCATTAGCCAGCATTATTATTAGGCTGGTACCTAGAGGAATTTTGCTTCCAGTAGTGTATCTCTTCTGCAAATTATCTCATATCCCACGAAGAAAAGAGGGCCATGCTTATGTTTTGGTTTAATTTCAGTACCTTGATGTTGGGATCTTGAATGAGTGTTTTCAAAGGCAGTTTAGTAGGAGTCACCCAGAAAGGTGACTGTAAACATGAATTTGTGTAGATCCCATTTTAGGCAGGAAAAGAACTTCTACCTCCTAGGTTTTCACCCAAAACTAACAACAACAAAAAAGAAAACAAAAGAAAACCAGCATCCAACTGACATGTATATCGAAAATTTAAGACGTTCATCTAAATTTTGGTGAAGATCTGAAAGTTGAGCTGATTTCTTTCTGCCTCTCGCCTTGGTTACTTTGTAGTAAAAGTTCTTTCCTTATCCCCAGTTACCAGCTTTATCAAAAGGAGACAGTTTGCAGAAGACTCTTTTTAAACATAATGTAGGAGTGATTAACTTAAATCCTGCACTATGCTGAAGCAATTCAACATCCTTTGGGGCATTACTGATGAATATTTCAGTATGTTTAATAAGGCATGAATAGATTTTATTTTTCTGCCCTGAATCAACTAGATATATGAGCCAGAGGCTTCAGTCAGTGGAAGGGTGGTTTTGACTGTACAGATCTTTAAATTCTCCTTTAGTGTTCAATTCAGCAGCTGTTATCTGGGATCTCACCAAAGGCTGTTACGGACTAACAGCTGTTTCAGGGTTTCTGATGTTTATAGTATTTGTAGTCTGACAGCTCAGAGGTGTCCAGGATGATCTTCTCCTGGGTGCTGATGAATGAGCACTGAGGCATCCCTCCCACAGAAAGTTCACCACCCAAGCAAACACCGTCCCTCATGGATTTAATGGGAAACCACCATGCGCAAAGCATTTCTGAAGCATCAAAATGTTTCTCCTTTAGGCAGCCTTACAGAATTTCCTGCTTTTCATTTTGCAGATGGATTATCTGCTATTGAGTGAATTCTCACTGGCCAACTTCACATACACATTAAACCGTAAAGAAGAAGGAAACAGATGACCAGCTGCAGGTTAGCAGGCTCTGAACTCATTATATGTGGTAGTAGAAGCAATTTGTCACCAGCTGAGTCATCACAAGTGCCCCATCCAGGGAATCCACTATTCCAATACAATTCATTGAACAAAGCATTAGAGATAATAAAGTTCAGGAGAATCTTACCTGGACAAATAGAATTTTCAGGTATTTCTGAGGTGCTTATTGTTGATTGGGCTGTGCACTTTTCCCAGATTAAAAGCCCACTGCATAAAAACCCACTGGAAACTGTGGAGAATGTAGTGGCAGGTGGTTATCTTTGGCTCTGGATGAGGTATGTTCTCTGAGACAACAAAGTGCAGAGCTTAGGAGCTGGAACTCTTGATGACTGTATTAACTTTGAAGTCTCTTTCAGTCTCTGAGGCCTCCGAAGACACTGCAAAGATTTTCCTAACAAATAATTTTGCAATGATACTAAGGCTGAATATTGTTTTCAGTAACCTCCAGCAGCTAATTATGGGATTGTGACTGGGAGACTGCGGAGCTGCTCACCACTTGAATTTTTCTTTTGTAATGAATTCCATAAAAATATTTTTTAAACTATGATCAGCCTTTTTTTGGACCATGAGTTTTGTCAAAAGATGCAGTGAAACTGATACATCCTGTAAAGTGGCTCAGTCTCATAGCACTGGCATTTCCCCCCCAAAAACACACAGATGTTAACTTTCTGACATGCTCTTGTTCGCCAGACTAACACAGCACTAGAACTACTAAGAAGGTTCAGACAAATTGGTCATCTTTGTGCCAGAAACGGCAGATCTATAGTTTTTTATTTACTTGCCCACCTACACGGTGGTGTTGGTGCAGTGTCAGCTGCTGCATCTGCACAGAACAAAGACCTTAATATTTACATAAAAAAAAAAAAATTTAAATCTTATTTTGGAGACTTACTTTGTAAAGCGTTTAGCCTCGTTGATATTGTGTCGCACTGAATTCCCTGGGTTAATTGTGGGTTGTGTAAAACAGCATCACTTCTCATCAGTTTTGAAAACGAAATGCCTTCCTGAATGCTTTCTCAGTATCTGTCAGCCTTGACATTTACGTAGAGGTATGGGAAAACAGGGCACTGATACCCATAATCATCAGGAGGAACAAAAAACGTTGAACAATGTAACTGTCTCACAGTCTCAGACATTCACTGGAAAAAAACAGCATGTGGTTCAATGTATCTGGAGGCACAGACTGTCTGCAAGGGCTTTTTGCTCTTTAAACAGACCTCAGCCGACAGGTTACTTTCTGGAAGGGGCATGGTAATCTCTCTACTTACGTACCATCTTTGAGAGATGGAGTTTTAAATTAGGACAGGAATTGGGAACTGAAACAAATGGGCTCACAGAAATGGGAGCCACCAGGATTTTTGGCATGCAGTCTCTGTGCAGTCAGGTGTCGAAAGTATTTAAAAAATTTGAATAAAATAAGCCTTGTTGTTTTCATAGCTGATTAAACTGAGCTGACATTTCATCCTCCAGACACAAGCGTACTGCTTGATCTAACCTGTTTTGAAGAGATGTATGACATTCAGTGGGAGCTAGAAACATCTTTATCCTTCCTTTGGAGTTATTCCAGTGTTTACTGATTGCCTGCCTTTAGAAATGGACAATCCCTCCCTGGGAGCTGACAGAGGAAGAGTACCTGATTCATGGCAGTAGAGATTATGCCCTGACCAGTCTGCAGCACCTGATAGTCCCCAGTCTCTGCCAATCCCACAAGCAGTTTCTCTGAAAATGGTGAGTTCAGTAAGCCAAATAGCTTATTTGGGCCCTGGATCCTATATCCGTGAGACCCCCCCCCCCATTCAGAACACAGGCAGAAGTACTGGACTAGTTGCACCTTGTTGCTCCGTGTCTTCCCCAGCACTCCGATAAAGTTCACTCTTCAATTCTGCCAACTCACTTGGGTCCTGCTTCTGACCCATCTCCTGGCCCAGCTCACTCTTTGTCCTAAGACTAGGGCGAGTTGAGACCTCAGCATCCATCCCCCTTGCTCAGGCTTGTTCAGACCCCAATGCCTGCCTGCTGCAGCATTCCACACACTGAGACTTAGGATGGAAATTGCTTTGGGAAAGATTCAATATTCCCACATCCCTCATCTGAAGGTAAGGAAGGTTGTACCTCAGAGTTGGGGGCCACAGCTAGTATTATGCCATAGGTATCTGCCACTCAGGTCTCCTAGTGACAACCAGACAGTCCACAGCATGCCTTTGTAGTTGGCCAGCGCCATGCAGTTACACACATTGAAGTTACATATGACAGAAGAGGTAAGAGAGGCTCTGAAAAAAAAATGTGGTTTTCACCTGGGGTAGATAGAGAGACCTGCCACTATTTTATAAATTATATTCCTTAAAGCAAGAAGATGGATTAAAGGGACAAATATTCATCATAACTCAAGAAATACTGTTAACATTTCTGATAATTGCTGTGAGAGTCCAGAGTTCAGAACTTTGCTAGCCCCATCACACTTCATGCTTTGCTGTCGGCATCTCTCAGCTCCTCTTTCCCAGACATGGAGGAGATAACACAAAGTGTTAGCACTAGATGACCTCAATGTTACAGTGCCAGGGATTTTGTTTAAGTATCCTGCAGGAAACAGAAGAAAACTTTTCCGATTTACCTAAGTAGTCTCTATAAATTACCCTGTGAAGCAGGAGACACAGAAGATTCTGTGTCAAGGTCTATCTTCAGTCTTATGCCTTTCTGCTTTCACAGTCCTTCTTTCTGAGATGCTGTCACATTTGCATCAGGCTCCACTTTGCTGTAAGTGCATTGCAAGGAAGCTCATCATCTGGCATTGCTCTCATGATGCTCATGTTGCATTTACGTATGCTCTTGGTGGCCACCACACTGTGTTGCTGATTCTAAAAGGATTTCCCCTGTGGACACCTATATATGCTTGAAGCATTTCCTACGTCAGGGACTCTCTCTCTGTACCCTGAGCTTAAAAGTGGTCAAAGGAACAGACGGAGTCACACTCAGCCCCCTTGATATGTGCATTTTCTGTGCTTGCTGCTTGTGGCATGCTGTGGTAGACTTCAGAGTCACTTGGGAAGTGAAGCACTGAGTGAAACTTGGGCAAAACAGGCTAATCCCTTTGCAGGCTGGATAAACAAGAACCTGCAGGAAAACACCGTCTTGCCCAGGCTCCTCTACATCTATAGCAGTGCTCAACCAGCAGCGTGGACATAATATGAACATCCTGCATTTGTCTCTAGATGACTCCCTCTATATATATTACATATGACTATTGCATTTTAGGTAGTTACTTTTCATTCCAAACTTCTGCAGCTAAATAACGATCTGGGGATTGATTTGTTCAGCATACAGCACATCAGCTGGTTCCATAACATGTAATTCAAGTGCTTTCCAGACTAGTAAAATATTTCCAATCTTTAGCCATATAGTCTGAAACTTTTTAATTCACTGTTTGAGTCCTGCGAACAGTAGTGAAAAATTCTGCAATCCAGGACAGGTCACATTGTAGATTTTTTCACCATCTGAAAATCTTGCTTAGTCAGCTGGATGAATTAGAGTGGGTAAGCAGGTAGCAGGGTGAAAAAGAAACCCTTCATGCTCTGTAAAACCAGGCTTGCAGCGCAGCAGGGCTCTGCACAAGGGTGCTAACTTGTCACACAATGTGCCTGCAAAGCTGCACTGTGCAGTCTGCGCTGGATGTGGAAGGCAGGACACAGTGAGCACTCCTCAAGGCTCACCATGGCTGAACGGTTATCATCCATCACCAACAGACCAGTTTTTCTTTCCCAACAAAAGGATGAAGAGCAGCAGACAGGATACCGAAAACCGTCATGACTCTGAATCAAGAGATCAGGTTTCTGCAATTCTCTTGCCTTGTGCTTGCGCACCTGATACCTGGTAATTGCTTTACTTCTTTGTATATCCTGGCTTAATCATCCTGTGTCATTCCAGTGGAAAGGGAATTGGAATCAGTTGTGCCTGGAAATAGATGCCAGTACAGGTTACTGAAGAAATGCAGAAAGGGTGCTAGAAACGTCTCATTGGGCTTTTTGAGAGGTATAGGATGCTGGAGATGGTCCCAGTCTTGCCCAAAAGCCTTTTGTTCTGTTTCTCAAGCAGCTTCTTCCTTGAAATTTTTCTTGTGTGTGCCCAGGCAAAAATGTGATGGGAAGTAGCTGAGCTCACATTAGACCCTAGACTGCTGGGGTCTGTGGCATGCCTGCTCTTCCCTAAAAGTAGGAAAGTGGTGCCATTTCCAGTGAAATTTCCAGCAGCCAGTGAAAACACAAATAGAGAAGCCCCACTCCTACCCAAACAAGTGATTTATCCTCAGACCCAGTGATCAAAATCTGCTGTTGTTTTTGTCCGTTTTCAGAAGGTATCTTCATCCACTCTTGATCCCACAATGCTCCTCATTGCTCCCCATGTCTTCATACAGAGTGGCAGGAGGAAGAAATTGCAGAGAAATGATGATAAGCCAGAGCTACATTCTCAGCGGTATGCAGGACACAAAGCCTTTCTGCTTCGGTTTATTCCAGAAACAGGTTCTGTTGAAAGCCTCTGTCCCTGCAGTACAGTATAGCCATTGCTAGCAACAGGCTGCAGGTTCTTTAGTGAGTTTGCAAAGGCTCAGGACTGCAGCTTGCCAGGCTTGCTTTGCCTGGACTTGTTTAAATTTGGTTTAATGGTAGGAACATTTTTTTCCTTCTGACCAGGTGATTATGGCTTTGTGTTACTTTTCTTAGCACTGTATGGAACAACGATATTTTTGTACGGATAACGGTAATGAGTAGCTCTTCTGTGCACCATGAGGTGTTCGTGACTCCAACTTAATATGCTGGAATTAATAGAGTTCATCATAGTCCTGGTTTGACAGCAAAGGCCTTGAGAAGTGGAGGCACAGGATGCAGTGCAGAGGAGTACAAGCATGGGGTGGTAAGAGATAGGACACAGACTTGACTCTGGAGACCTCACAGGTACAAGCTCACCTTTGGTCAGTTAAAAAAATGCAGATATGAAGCTGGACAAGAATGGTTTTAGGGGTAGCAAAAAGGACAAAGAAATACTATCACACATGTATATAATCACCATATATAGTAAATTTGGATGTGAAATGGAGTTTCAATTCAATGAAAAAAACCAAGGTGTAAAAAGCATTTTAACAATCATAAAATTGACCCACAGAAGTTTCTAGAGTGAGGAAGAAAAAACCATCACCATCAACCTCACATTCCTCCCACTGAAGAACTCCAGATGCTGATGATTGCCTGCAACACCACCACCAGAATGAAGCCACCAACCCTAGGACCCAGATGAGCAAGGGGAACATAACACCAGGGATAAAGGTACAAACTAAGACTTGTGTAACAATTTAAAATATTATTATTATTACTATTATTATTATCATTATTATTATTATTACTTCTTCTACAAAACATTTTCTGCATAGGAGTGTTATTTATTTTTCTGTAATGATTACGCCTGGATTAATAATTTATTATTTTTTTATTAGAGTGCTAAGATTTCAGTTAGAATAAATTCTTGTCTTTATGTAGAAGGTACTTTTCCATTTTGTTCAGAAACAATAGTTTGAACATAACACTGTAAGAAGATTCCAGAATAACTCAGAAACATGCTATTTTTTCTCCCAGGCTCACAATAACCAAATCACTTTATGAGCTGAAATCACCATCAAAATGTGAAAAATGCATTGACCCAGGAGAGGTCTAAAGAGCCTCTTGGTCTCCACTGAAACAGTAAATGGTGTTTTGGGTAAAAACCTTTTTTTTTTTTTTTTCAGTTTCACCCTTCAAAACTGTTCCTGCTCCCTTGGATGCTCTCTCTGAGTCAAAACTGATTCTCCTCACCTTCCAGATTGTGCTATAGCCACGAGGGAAGCCAAAACAAATACCTTATGAGTTAGGCTACATTATTTTTAGCCACAGATCAAGATTCAAATAAATAAATAGCAACTCCCAAGCTCCTAATCTCCTTCTAGTTCCTCAGTAAAGCTTTCCACGTTAATGTCTTTCATTCCTAATGGATCTGTAATGTTTTACAGGTGTATTATGTTTTTAATAAAATTCAGAAGAGATATATTGCCTTCAAACATGTGCCCTCAGCTCCAGCTCCTGGAAGAAAACCATCAAAATAGACCAAGGACAGGAGCCACCATAACAGGAAGACCTTTGCTGTTTAACACCACGCAGAGGTGAGCAAACCATGTGAAGGACACCTCGTTTTGTGCTGAGCTTCACAGACAGAATTACAGTGTAACCTGTAGTTACAAAGTAACCTGTAATTACAGATGTTTTCACATCCTGGACATCCTGGACCTGTGGTGTACCATAAGCCCAGTGGCCATTCCTAAGTCTGGGATTTCAACTTCCCTCTTCCTTGGAGACACCTACAGAATACTTTTCTTTTGACTTCTATGTGTTTCTGCACCACGTTCAACTCCCTGCTCCTTACAGGACTGAGAGCATTGTCCTGCTCCTTGACCTCTGACAGGCTTGGTGCCATGACCACTGCCCTGGGGAGCCTTATCTTAACACCTGTAGCAGTTGAGGGTTGCTTAAAGGCTGTAACCCCTGGGCAGACACAGCAATTCCTGGTTCAGTGCCCAGTCCCCTCCATGAGCTGCTTTGTAAAACTGGGCTATGTAAAGCGTGTGTGTGTTTTCCTGTACCTTCAACACAGAAATAATGAAAACCATGTAATTCCTGGGGTATAGTAATGATTTACTGGTAGGAAAAGCCCTGTGAGAGCTTCAGACAAAAGAGCCTAGCCACTTAAATACTAACTCACCTCTCTTCCAAGTACTTAAGTCCAAGTTTCAGATGCTCTGGGTTAGCAACTGGAGAAACAAAATGTGTGTCTCCAAGTGCTCAACGAATGCCTAATCCAGGGCATGCTGGAGTCAGTGGGAATCTCCCTGTGCACTTCAGTATGCTTTGGATCTGACCCTGAGCATGCACATGGTTTATTATGACCATGGGTACAAGACAGGTAGTACTGTGTACAGACAATCACATTAGCAGCATTTCCATGCATAGCTACAGTAATGGTGGGTGCAAACAGGACATATACTTGTTTATTCCAACCATATAAAAACTGGCCCTAACACGAAATCCAGAACTCTGGAAGATCTGCTATATCTAGACCCTGTTTTGTGAGTGGCTTTGGTTTTCTCTTTGGATGACCCCAGATACCATTTGGAGATGTTCAAGTATGATACTTGAATATTCTCTAGTTTGAATATACTGAATATATATTTGTTTCCTTGTTAAATGAAAAAGTAATTCTTGATTTGCTGTATTTTCCCTGTTTTCCTGTCAGGATGCTGAGATGCTATTTTATAGCAATCTGTTGATTTATAAGATATATGGAAGCCCTCCTTCCTTAAACACAAGTTGCCACAAAGGCAGCTTAGTTCACTTCTTTTCTGTGAATTTAATTTTAGTCCGGTCCTTCTGCCTCACCCAACAGGCACTACCCCCTCAAGCCTACAGGCCTCAGTCCTCTGTGTTTTACCAGGTTTGATTGCTTAATCCTGCTTCCCCCCATTGCAACTGGCTCTGACCCCAGTCCTGCAGCCTGACATCTGAGAAAGGCTTAGAACAAAGCTCTCCATCCGCCAGTGGGGTTTGTCCATTAACCTTTTGTTTATGTACTTGCTGTGCAATAGAGGCACTCCAGATATTTCCTTGACGAACAAAGGCGGGCGTTTAAAGCGAGCAGTGTGCTTTGTGACTCTGGGCAGGGCCACTCCACATCCCGTTTGACTCTTTTCTCTGCAGAGATCAATGCTGGGATTTTAAACATCACAAACGCCTTATAGACAACCCATTAACATCAGCATCTCCTAAGTGGCTAGCCATACCATTCTTTGTAAAAGAGGGATCCCCTCTTAATGCTACGCTTCCCCATCCCTTGATTTGCCAGGAATATAATCATACAGATTATCAGCTGTGGAGCATTTGACACTGCTACAGATTTTTTTTCCTATATAATGAGCTGCGTGTGTGTGAGCGATGTACAAAAAACAGACGAATATTGCGGTTACGCTAACAGCAATGTGTGAGCTGATCTGGTTAGACACGAAATGCAGACAGAAATCCACCTCACCTCTCAAGCTAATTTTAGTCTCTCCCTCTCTTCTCTCGAGCTGTGTGTGCATAAAATCCCTCGCAGTCTGACAGCGTTCCAGTAACCTGTGCCACGCGCGGAGCGGGATGTACTTACTAACCATCTGCTTGCATGGCATGGGTTAACTGAGCCTGTGGGATTGTGCTTACCTAAACAAAACCACTGCAGTGAGGGGAAAAACAATGAATGGGTGGAGATGATCAGCCCGTGCATTCCAGCTAGTGCAGTCCAGGCAGCAATGACAGCCTGAAGGTTGCAGCAGCAGCGGGATCTGCATTCCAAGTGCACAGATCTTAAAGTCTGGAGTGATTTTACGTGGAGCTGCTCTTTATTTGCTGAGCCATGGCCAGCAACCAGGCCAGCCTGCAGGATGATCAGAGCAGGCACTGCAAGTTCTTATCCTATATGTTCTACCAGGCTGTGAGAGATCACAAGCCTGTGTGGATGCTGGAAGACATGAGAACTATGGAGTATTTTTACTGGGAGGAAAATGCCAGCCTAAGAACCTACTCACCTTCAGAAGCCCTTCTCTATGCAGTGGTGCATAATCACCTGCCTTATGCTCAGTATCTGCTGTCTCATTTTCCAGAGGAAGCTCTCAAGGTGCCTGGGGAACACTTCTGCTATTGCCCATCCTCTGCTCCTCACTTGGCCATGGCGGTCACATATGACAGGAGAGATATCTTGGGGCTGATCATCAAAATTGCACACAAGCTCCCCAGCTTGAACTCCTACATCAATAGGACTGGCTGCTTTCATCTAGAAGATGGGAAAACCCCCCTGCATCTTGCCTGCGAACTGCTGAGGTCAGAGACAGTCCTCATCCTCCTCGGGAACGGAGCTTCTCCCAGAATAGAGGACAGTAAAGGGCTTACCCCCCTGGACGTCATCCTGGAGCAGATGTGGGACTCCAAAGTCAATGTGGCATCAAAGAAGCTCTGCCTTGACTACCTCTTGCTTTTCATGCCTAACCCACAGTTTAAGATGAGGAAAGTTCTGCAGGAGCATCCGGACCACTGGACAGCTTTGCTGGGGGAAGACAAATTCAACAGCCTGGTGGGGAACACACCTGCTTCTTTATATCTGCAAGCTATGCAAACTATTCTCCAGACTCTTCCCCCTTCCCACTTCCCTAAAAGCATCCAGGAACTACCTATACCTCAGGCACTAAAGCCATTACCATCCTATGGCAAAAAGCTACCGACAAACAATGTGGTAAATGGTTTTCCTTGACTTTACATTTTCTGGGTCTTGGATTTTTCAAAGGCAACTTAGGGGAGCTGGTCATCCACCACCCTCTGCATTTTAGTGTGATTTTAGTACTTAACCTATTAGGCTATGCTGGAAAATCCAGTATTTTGTGACAAGATTTTAAATGTCTTTTCTAATTGATTGCAGGCACGGCACTTTTAAAGGCAAAAGCCTTCCTTGTTTTCTGTTTTGTTGTGCATGTGAAGGGTTAACTGTAGTGAGATTGTGTTATGTTTGGTTTCTTAGCTGTCAGCTGGTATCAGTGTATCTGAATTCCCAATATGATAACTGTATCCTGTGTAATGTACCTGGGTAAAAAGGAACTATGTGCCCAGTGGGATTTTCAAATGGTGTAACTATGGGACTGTGCTCTGCTAGAGCTGGAAGAAATACCATCCCATGCCAACAGGGTTCAAATGTCAGGTTTTCTTTCTAATAATGATCTAGCATCAACTAGTAATAACCAAAAAGTCCATGGCAGATACTGAGATACTGCAGGGACATACAGGCAGTCCTGCAGGGTGTCTGATTTTACTGAGTTACTTTACAACAGGTCGTAGCGTGGAAGCATGAGTTAAGCGGGGGCCAGTGAGTGTGTATTCCTGATGGGGAGGGATAAAGATCAGCAGAACAGCATCCTATCTCACCTGAGAGCGAGGGGGTTAAAGGCAATCCGAGCCCTGATGCCTCTACAGACTTGTGCAATGGGGAAGGAACCATTTTCCCCACTGCCCAGTAACCAAAAAGAAATCAGATCAGGGCCAGTGGAAGCCCTGTCCTTCATAAGTGACATTATTTCTCCCTGACTTGTGTTTTGGGGATGAACGTCTCACCACAAGAGATGTTGCTCACTAACGTGATTTCTCAGTGGGTCTGGAGAGCTACTGGCATTTGCTAGTGATCCTGAGTTGGGGTGTCATGTTCTGCTGTTAAAAGTTGTCGCTTGTCAATTAAGAGCATTTTTTGCCACCCAGACCCAGACAGAGGCCCTGATCCTGGAAAATACCAGAAGTTCCTGTTGACTCCCCTGGGCACTGCAGGCAGGGTGTGTTTGCAGAAGTCAGGGCTGGGGCTGCCCAGCTTTCCAGGGAGCTCTGCGCTTTGCTGCCCAGGCACTTCATCTAAGTGATTCTTACTGTAATGCCACTGATACAGCATGTAACAGTTATAGCAATGCTGACATACAGTGGCAGGGTTCTATAGCGCCTAACATAACACAATTTAAATTATGGGCCATTCTCACCTAAAATCAAAACCCTTTCTAGCAAGGCTCTGGCAAAGAAAGGATGTGTGTTCGCATCTCAATTGCTCCATGCAAAAATGGCTCATGTCTCATTTGGCTAATTCCCAGCCTGTGCCAAGGCGCCTGTGCTGGAGCTGCACCTTTTCTTCCATCAGCACAGGGAGCACTTCCCTTTGGTTTCTCTATGCGTGGGGTACCTCCCGCCTGCCAGATGCTAGCCGTGGCCAGGTGGAGATTTCCTGCAGGGCTGTGCAACGTGCTGGGCACAGCCAACTGGAACATCCTTTTGGAGACACTGGGATGCTCCTCCCAGACATCCCTTCCCGTGTACCATGGAAGCACCTCAGTGCCAGTGCTGCCCGTGCTGTGCTAGGTGAAGACGCAGGCTCGCTTATGAGATGGAGAAAATGTCAGCCCAGCCCTAAAAGCGGCAAGCAGGCCATGAAGGGGTTAACCCGTCTGAAATTCCACATCCCTGGTGCCGCAGTGTCCTTCCACCCCTGCCCCTGGGGAGTTGCACATCTTTCCCCATCTGTGTCTATTCCTCCTCCTTGGATGGGGCAGGGTGTGGACAGTGGCAGAGAAACTCGGGGTCAATCTTGGGCAAGGGTTTTGTGGAGAGGCTGCTCAGTCTGAAGCCTCTGCAGCAGGCGGAGGCTGTCACAGCTCGGGAAGCAAAGCAGAGCCCAAGGCAGATTTGCATTGTAAGCGGTGGCTGAGCTGCTTCTGCCAAGCCCTGCAGTCTCCCCAGCCCTGGCAGCCCCCAGAAACCCAGAGATGGAGGCCGAGGATAAAGCAGGCACTCACTGCCCAAGGCTGATGAGAACAACTATGCAGAGCACGGCCCTTGTGGCACCCCTGGAGTCCGGAGGAGCAGGATTGGGTTTCTCCCCAGCAGCAATGCGGTATCTCATCCGGATGTCGGTGGGTGAGAGGCGGAGGAGGCTGGTGATGGATATTATTAGAATAGTAATTAGGCCCTGGGAGCAGAGATCCCAAGGAAAGAGGGAAGAGAAATCATCAACTCTTACTGCACTGACTCGAAACCGTGAGAGTTTCAGTGCTATAAAGAGTTTCAGAAGAGACAGGAGGGAGGGGGAGGCTGTTTGTCTTACAAATCAAAGGAGGCAGTTTTCTTGGCATTAATGAGGTATCACCTTCTAATAAGGCAGGGGGCTGTACCCAGACAGACAGAGCAACCTGCTGGGAGCAAGTGGGTCTAAAAAGGTGCAGGGCTCTTTTGTTGACCGCAATAGTTGTGGACTATTGCAAAGGTCAGAGTTCAGGCACTTCAGGCTTTATGGGTGGATTTGTAGCAGGCAGCAGGATGCTTGGTGTGCATGCATTTGTCCATGTGGGCCTGCTGCTGAATGGGGTAGGAGCCCTGGTGATGAAGGATACAGAGAAGGCAAGAGTTACTGAATGTCACCTTTGCTTCAGTCTTCACCACTAAGGCCGGCACTCAGGAATCCCGGTCCTTGGAGGTAAGAAAGTCCGGAGGAAGGAAGACTCTCCACTGGTCGATGAGGATTGGGTTAGAGATCATTTAGGCAAACTGGACACCCACAAATCCATGGGCCCCAATGGGCTGCACCCACGAGCACTGAGGGAGCTGGCTGATGTTGTTGCTATGACACTCTCCATCATTTTTGAAAGATAAGGAGAATGGGAGAGGTGCCTGCGAACTGGAGGAAAGCCAGTGTTACTCCAGTCTTCAGAAAGGGCAAGAAGGAGGACCCAGAAAACTACAGGCCAGCCAGCCTTCTATCCCTGGAAAGGTGATGGAACAGCTCATTCTGGAGATCATCTCTAAGCACATGGATGAAGTGAAAGTTATCAGGAATAGTCAGCAGGGATTCACCAAGGGGAAATGATGCTTAACTAATCGATAGCTTTCTCTGATGGTGTGACCATCTGGGTAGATGCAGGGAGAGAAGTGGACATTGTCTAACTTGATTTCAGCAAGGCTTTTGGCACTGTCTCACATAACATCCTCACAGGTAAGCTCAGGAACTGTGAGTTAGATGAGCGGGTGGTGAGGTGGGTTGAGAAGGGGCTGAACGACAGAGCTCAAAGGGTTGTCATGAGTGATGTAAAGTCTGGTTGGAGGCCTGTAGCTAGCAGAGGTGCTGGATCCATTATTGTTCAACATATTCATCAACAGCCTGGATGAAGGGCAGAGTGTACCCTCAGCAAGTTTGCTGATGACACCAGACTGGGAGGAGTGGCTGACACACCAGAAGGCTGTGCTGCCATTCAGCAAGACCTGGACAGGCTGGAGAGTGGGACAGAGAGGAACCTAATGAAGTTCAACAAGGGCAAGTGTAGAGTCTTGTACCTGGGGAGAAATAACCTCATGCACCAGTACAGGTTATGGGCTCACCTGCTGGAAAGCAGCTCCATGGAGAAGGGCCTGCAAAGCCTGGTGGACAAGTTAACCATGAGCCAGCAATGTGCCCTCATGGCCAAGAAGGCCAGTTGTATCCTGGGGTTCATTAAGAAGAGTGACCAGCAGGTCAAGGGAGGTTCTCCTCCCCCTCTACTTTGCCCTAGTGAGACCACATCTGGAGTAGTGTGTCCAATTCTGGGCTCCCCAGTTCAAGAGAGACAAGGAGAGTGTTCAGTGGAGGACTACAAGGATGAATAAGGGACTGGAACATCCCTCTTGTAAGGCAAGGCTGAGAGGCCTGGGGCTGTTTAGCCTGGAGAAGAGAAGGCTGAGAGGGGATTGTATCAATGTTTATAAATATCTGAAGGGTGGGTGCCAAGAGGATGGGGCCAGTCTCTTTTCAGTGGAGCCCAGTGACAAGACAAGGAGCAATGGTCACCAACTGGAACACAGGAAGTTCCACCTCAATATCAGGAAGAACTTCTTTACTGTGAGGGTGGCAGAGCCCTGAAACAGGCTGCCCAGAGGGGCTGTGGAGTCTCCTTCTCTGAAGACTCAAAACCCACCTGGCTGCATTCCTGTGCAACTTGCCCTTGGTGAACCTTTGGCAGGTGGTTTGACTAGATCATCTCCAGAGGTCCCTTTCAACCCTTACCATTCTGTGATTCTCTGGGAGGCCACCCTCTATCCACTGGCCCAGGCAGAGGGTAAGAGATGGATTCTCAGCAACTGCTCAAGAAACTCAAATTCTGGGGCATACCTGTGTCTGGTACCACATCCTGGAAGAAAGCTGCCATCTCATTTTTGGCCAATATGCAAAAACTCTGGTGTGCTCAGCCCAGTGCGCAACAGGCAGCTACCTGTGCTGGGAAGATCATTCCACAGCCCTCTCATTCCTCCTTTTCCTAACTATTTTAACAAGAGCTCAAGTACCAGCTGGCCCTCAGCTGCTGAGCATTGGACCTTCATGTGTGGTCCCACTGGGCCAGAGTTTAGGACCATTAGCATTGTTGTGCCAACTCTTTCCATCACCTGTAGCGATACAGGTGCAGGATGGGGTGTCCTTCTGCTGGAACGGAGGAGTCTTCTCCCTAAACCTGGCTTATCTTGTGGTGACCTGCCAGTTAGTTTGAGATCCCATTTGTCGTCCTGCTCAGTACAGTATCATTACGTCAGATATGGACAAATCTACCTCAGCCCTGTCTGTGTTGATTTTTTTCCTCCATTCTTTCCAAGCCAGGTCATTAGTAAAAGTAAACTCTAATTATTTTCCATACTTGCTGCAACCTGACAGTCCATAGTCTTGAGAAATCCCTATGCTTGCATGACAAATATGTTAGTGACTTTGTTAATCAAAAAGGGTGCTAGGTGCTGTGTCGTGATGTTTACATTTTGCATATATACATACTGAGTACGTGTAGCCAAGATCTGTATTTCTGAACTTGGGGAAAAAGAATAAAAGCAAGAGAGAAAAGGGAAAGGGTGAAGTCTTTCCTAATCTTTAGATTACAGGTTGGCTCTGCAGGTTATATCTTTTTAATTTCAGCTTTGAGGAGCAGCATTGTAAGGATGTGAGTTTTGTGTCTATGTGTGTGACTTCGGTTTCAAGGAGTATCACTGCAGCGAGTACTGCAAGTGTCTGGACCTGTGTGTGTGTGTGTGTGTAAACGTGTGGGTGCCATGTGTGCACATGTGTGTCCGTGTCTCTGTCTGCCCTCTCCTGGTAAAACTCCTAACTGACAATACTTACCCACTCCAGTACTTGTACAAACCAGTGACCAATGCCTTAAGAAAGCAGCCCTTTCACGAGATAAGTGTGTCTTCCAAGCTCTGTGCTGCTAACAGGTAAGGACACTTCTCTCGTAAGGAGGCAGCAGCTTTGCTCTTGAAATGGGTGTTTTGCCGCTGAACACCAAGCACAAGGGTGTCTCCTCACCGACCACAATCATCCAGCCAAGGGTTTGTGATAGTGCCACATTTCATTCTCAAATCCTTTTTTTTTTTTTTTTTTCTTTATAAAATCTGTTAAATATACATCTTTGTCTTTCTGTTCCCTGGGCTGCCAGCAAAATTCAGCCACCTATGGCTTCCTAACCCTATGCTTCTGTCTATTTCTGCAGCATCATTAGCAGGAAGGACAGGACAGATTCTGACCTCAGTTACAACTCTTTACACCTGAAGTAACGCATTTTAAGTCAATTGCATCACTCCTGACGTTTGTTGATCTAAAGGAAAAGAGAAACTGTTTGTGCACTTACATTCTTCAACGCTCCGTAACTCTGACTTCAGCATATAAATAAATGTGATGCTTAATCCATGAAAATATTTTTTACATTTTTTTCATACTTTGAATGTATACAGAAGATATATATTTTCCATCTAACACCGATGGGCATTTCCCTGTTCCCAGTTCCCTTGGCTTTTTTGGAATCATCATGACAGCGACAGATGCTGTTGTTCACTGATTAAGACCTAATGTTGCCATGCCCAAGTGAAAATGAATGTTCATTGTATGATATGATTTTCTTATAAAGCCATACTTTTGTAATTTCGGTTTCTCTTTTTTTTAAGGGGAAAAAAAATAATCTTCCATATAATTGTGTTTCTACATTCCTCGCTGCATGATTAAAGATAAAGATTGTAATGTACTGGGAATAAAATATATATACAGATCCTGATATAATGAGGTTTATTAGCTGTGAAAATAATTTAATGGGATTGTATTACTATAATAAACTTGCAGAATAAATTCGATGTGTCTTTTATTAGCCAGCTGGTCAAAACCACCCACCAGTATCTACTGCTTTTGCTTTGGCTCATCTTGGTGTTTGATGATTTCATTCTGATTGCTAAGCCATTACCTCCAAAAATGTGATCTCAGGAAGATAATATTTTCCTTTGCGGACTTGCAGTATCTGGCCGTGTTGTCAGAGGATGACCCCAAGTGATGAGGTGAACCCACATCTCACAGAGCTGCTGCAAGGTGGCGATGCATCAGAAGGAGGAGATCAACAGGGGCAAATGGTAATTGGTTTTGGAGATTGTAATCTTTTAGGTTTGAGTTCAGCTCATGGCAGCTTATGACAAAGCTGTTTCCAGTGAATACAAACAGTGCCAGCAGCCTCCTTTCCCTGTCTGGTCCGTGTGTTGTCAGCAAGCTCCTTTCCTTCCTAAGGTTCTTCTCTGTATGGAAAGATGTCCTGGGAAGGCTTCCAGCACCAACTCCAACTTCTCCTGTAGGCTCAGATGCTACCAAAGGTCCTCAGGCAGATGTGCACCTTGCACCCACTGTGCTCTTTTTGGGGTAACGATCCCTCGGATTCTGTGCACAAGCACGGACCACACAGATCCTCCACTGCCCTGCCAAAACCAGCTACCCAAAGCATTTCAAGTGATGGGGTTTTGATGATGATGATCACAGGGCTTGGACTCCACCACCGACTCTACCCACATATCTCCTCAGTATGCACTAGTACATACAAGCTATAACCAAAGGAGTTAGTACTTCAGCCTGTGCTTGCATAATAAATTATTGCTTTCTTGGAAGAATGCAGAGAGGGCAACTGTTACACTGATCTCATTTAATGAAGGCCAAGACTATCTCCTTTCCTTCTTTGTGGGACATTTAGCCCTGACTACTTCACCACAAGAATGTGGTCCCCAAAGATGTAAGTTTTCTGGCTTACGTGCTTTTACCTTTTCTGCATTTCAGAATGAGAATCTGATTCAATTTCTCTCATACCCTGGCAGCTCTGATGAGGCTGACCATGAGGGCAAATCCCTTGGGTAGCTGAAGGAGCCCTGGGGTGACGCATCCCTCAGAGGCAATCTCATCTATGTATCAGGTTCTTTACAACTGTAGTTAGTTGTAACCCACGCACCAGTAGGCAGCAAGACAGATATTTAAATAGAGAAATTTAAAGGGTATATTCCCTTGTGTGGGGGGAAGCACTGTCAGAAGCAGATGATGCATTGACTGAAGTCCTGCCCACACTTTGGTTACTTGAGTGCACCTCCCTGAGTGAGTCATCCCCAATGCATCTGATAGGTTTGGCATGTCCCACAGTAGCCCATGTCTGTGTTGCCAGTACAGCAGCAACACCTTCTGGGAGCACACACTACATTTTGCTGCACCACCACACTCGGCTGATGATATAGATGACTGCGTGCAGCCATGTAGATCCAGCTTCCAAGATGCCCATGGTTGTCTCTAGCACTTCAGAAGTTGCTCCAAAGCCAAGAAGCCAGGTTTCTCTGGGGGTGACTCCCAATGGCTGCTTGAATTTGAAAATCAATTGTAATTCTCCAGACTGGGTCCCAGTTCCAGCTCTAGTATATTTATTGTGTTTGTATTTTGCTATGGATCTTCTGAGAAGCAGAGGTTTATTGCTAGTGGGAAGGCCTTTGGTGAATTTCATGAATACATAGGGAGAGAAGATTGCTGTGCTCTGCACACCTACACCATCAGATGGGCAGATTCCCATGCAGAGCTGTGAGGGGGAGGAATGATTATGACAGAGTTGTCAGACTCACAGAAGAAAACCTGGGAGGAAAGAAGGGAAGAAATGGATTGGGAGAGGCAGTATGGCAAGAACCTGTTTGGGAAGCAGATCCTAGTGTTAAACAGAAATAGGGAAAATAGTCTGGAGAATCCCAAACCACAGAACAAACTACAAGAAGCATGAAAGCACAGAAAAATACCCCCTGCCAATTTTTCCCAGAGTATAGCTTCAGGGACACAGAGGACATCAGATACCAATCTCAAAACTGAGGCAATATAATGCCCTCACTGTTCACAATCTGGCTGACATCTAGACCAGATGGTCTTTGTCTCATGTGGAGAGATTTTGTCATGAAGTCTTCAAGATGTCATAAGCAGGCACTGGCATAAGCGGCTCAGAGGCCCAGGTCCACCCCGCTGTTGCCTTCTTGCTCCCTACTCCTGCCCTCGACCGAGAAAGCCCCAGCAAAGTTGGGTCACAGTGCTGTCACACCAGTGCTGGTGCCACTCAAGGGGGTGAGGGCTCTGGTAAGGGGAATGAGCAATCAGGCAGGTGGTGTTACTCCTTTCCAACGTTGCTTTTAGCGTCAGCAGTAGAAGATCTTGTTCTCTGATGCAAAAGATCTCTAGTAATGGCGAACCAAGCCCCGCTCTCTCATGCTGTACATTATGTGCACATAAGAAATAAGCTTAACTGTCTGCTTAGGCAGAGCAGACTTGGTATAAAAGGCTTCTGAAATGGGAGAAGAAGAGGCTGAGAAACATTATAAAAGGAAATAATCACTAAAGCTGACTGGAAATAGATGTTTCTTGTTCTGCCAAAAATGACAGTATTGCAAAGCACGCTTCAATTCTGATTCAGAGTGAAAATTGAAAATACCATAATTGGTATGGACTCAGTTTTAGAAGGAAGAGAACCAACCCATATCTATCAAAATATTTCTTAAAGAATAGCAAAATCTTGATAATGTTGTAATATTTTGGGGTTTATTTTTGATATTTTATCATATGTTGTAGTGTTAAAGCACTATAAAATAATGAAAATAGCATGCATTTAAATTCCTCAATAGTAGCACGATTTAAAAAAAAATCAACAAAAGACAAAGTAAAATTTTGCAAAGCCAACTATTCTGATAGCTGAGACTCTTCGTTCAGATTTTCTTCTGCCAGAAATGTCATCAAAATAGGAACATAAAACCCACATTGCCAGGGCCACCCAGCACTGGCGACAGGAGAGGCCAGGTAAGGAGAGCACATTTGCCTAGCCACTTTAGGGATGTTAGAGGATACACCCTTGCCATCTTTTGACCCAGTGTACCCAAATTTGTCTGATTCTTTATTGAGCCTGTCAATAGGGTCACATACATCACAACACCCTATGGCAGCAAGTGACATTCATTTGTCACTTTTTTTCCCACTCAGTTTAGCGAGATCCTTCAGGTGTTTTTTGCTACCTGTGTGGTGTATGCATACTTGAAAATGTGCAGTACCACTGGAAACATGGAGATTTCATTGTTGGTTCCTTTCTCCAGTCACTGGTTACCTATTAAACAAAAACCATGTCCAGCACTGATCACTGGGTGACCCCACTGCTGGCTCTTCTCTCCCACCCTTTGCCATGTCGTAACCAGCTTTCAGTCCATTAAATAATTCCTGCAATCCCATGACAGCTTCATTTCTGTAATAACCTTTGGCGTGGACCCTTGCCAACAGCTTTTTGATAATTCAAATACATTATATTCACTGGATGTCTCCTTTATCCTCTATCCTTTCAAGTTAGATAAGTCATTTAAAAACAATTATTATGAAAATACATTTTGCAGTAAAACCTGTTCTGAAAGGAGGTATCAGAATTATTAAACATTGTCTATCAGAAGGAGCTAAAGACTTTTATAAATAGTGTAAAGTCTGTTTACAGAAGTATCTCCCCGCCATGGAATAGTTGCCCCGTGTGGGATGGAAGTCAGCAGAGCAGCTCAATACCTCACCATGGTACTTCCCTGTGCAGTTGTCCTTTCCACTGAAGACCTGAAAAGCTAGGTTTTAGGCCTGGAAAATAAATCAATGCATATATAGACCTGAAATCCTTATTCTATATACATCTGTCTCTGGTACTGTGGTAAATACAGGTTGAACTGCCTTTCCAACTTCTGTGTCTCTTTACTGACCTCATCCCAAAACTTTCTGGAGAACACTATTGTATTATGTGTTCACAATACCCAACACAGTTAGGCCCAGTTAATGAAAGAAGTACTTATAAGTTCTCTATCAATGAAGTAACACCTGTCCCTCCAGAGCAATTCCTATCACAGTGTAAAGCATATTGCCTTGAGATTGCAGGGGAAATCCAGATGATAGTTTTAAAAAGTCTCTTCTGAATTTGAGGTTTTGACTGAAGCTGATAATGAGCAAGTACAGGACAAAAATCTCTGTTCTTGTGTCTGGAAGGTGTTAGGCAGTGACACTATGAGCAGTCTCTTTTTCTGAGTTTACAGCCTTTAGAGAGATGCTATTTTCAGCTGTGATGCATATATTTTCACAGACACTAAACTTCTCACTGATATAGTTGATTGCTTGGTCAAATGTTTTTTTTATGGGACTCCTTCTGTGAGTAGAACTGAACTTCAGTGATAGTTACAGGCTTTGGCTTACTTCTGTACCAGCCGGCAGAGCCCTGCATGGTGATAGACAGACATAAAATTACTCTCCATGCATAATTTGGGATTTTATGAAAGGAAAGTAGAAAAGATAGGAAGAAAGAGCTCTGCCTACATTTTCTCCTTATAGCTGTGTTTCTGAAGTGCTCGGAAATCCACATGCTTACTTAAAGCACTTCACTCAGATGTGGTGAGCTTCAGGAAGGTGTAAGGACAGTAAGTAACCCAAATTTGGGATCAGGGAGGCTAAGGGTAGCTTTCCCACAAAATTACCCATCTCTCCTTTTTCAGAATTAATAGATCTAGAAGCAGATCTGTGCTTTGTGTTCTCTGGAAAACATGAAACAGGTTTCAGAAGGTCTCAGTTTTACCCCAATATACATCATCATCATCATCATCCCTTCAATGTAAAACATCAATTAAATGACAGAGTCCAAATTAAATGACAGAGTCCAAGCCCATTCTTAGCCCCATTTTGCAGATGTTTAGACTTGGGAAGCTCCTTCTATCATGGTGTAGGCCTTTACCCCCACTGCCTTGCAGGGGGATAAACATGCAAATTTAAAGCTCTAATAATTACTCCTCACAATATACAGCATACAGCATGAAAACACATGCAAGCTTCATAGCTGATGTGAAAGAGGAGGATCTGCATGAGCCTCTCTGGGTAGAAAGACCCTGCCTCAGCCAGGTAAGACAGGGGACAACATCCCAGTTTGGTGCTGGTGCCAGCTTGCCTGCTCTGAGATTCGGGAAGGCAACTGCTAGTTTTTAATAGCTATTGCTTTTATTCTCCATGTGGACCTTTATACCTTCCTCAATAAAATCTACAAACTGTTGAGCCTGGGAGAGCTGTTAATGAATATGCTCTTACTAACTAAAAGCAAGAAAAAAAGTGTGTATTTTAAAATGAAAGCCCTGTGTGTAAGTTTTACATTTCAAATGCTTTAAGTGTTTTGTCTTCTTCTTTCCTTCCTGCAACATTGCCTGAAAGGCCAGTTTTGCCCAGCTAGTGTCTGACTCACTACATGGCCCTCTCATTTTCACCACTGGTCCTCAAATCACCACAGCTTTGAAGCGGATCCATCTACACCTTTCCTTCCACCTCTCCTCATCACCAGTAGTACCTCAGGAGCCCCGTGGGGCTTTCGAACTCAAATGCCAACTTTTTTTTAGGAGAGAAAATAATGATTGTAACCCATGAAATGGAAGAAGCTCAGCTGGGTAAGGCAGGATAAGAATACAAGGGCCTTGTGCACAGCCCTCACTTCCTCCAGGACTGCCCTAGCTTGTTGGCTGCTGCCCATGAGAAGAATAAACAGCTTCTTACACCTGCGCAGCTGCTACCAATTATTATTTTCACATACCGCAGTTGGCTCGTTGTTTTTTGATTTTGGTTTGGTTTTTTCTTTTGTTTTGTTTTGGGGTGGGTGTGTGTTTTTTTACGACTCTTTTAATATTTTCCTGAACAAAACGGAGCACCCCGGGGGGGGGTCCCGCTGGCCGAACGCCAGAGCGGCCTCCCATCAGCCGGGCCAGGGCCCGCCGAGGCGCTGCCGGCCGCCAGATGGCGCCGCCAGCCTTCCGGCCGCCCAGAGGACCTGAGGGACCGACCCGGCGCCCTGAGTGGGGGACCCGCGG
>WTSP01023232.1:12535-54492 GCA_025331215.1 Actenoides lindsayi | reverse complement strand
TTGGGCCCCTCACTCCCAGAAGGACATTGAGGGGCTGGAGCGTGGCCAGAGAAGGGCAATGGAGCTGGGGAAGGGTCGGGAGCACAAGTCTGGTGAGGAGCAGCTGAGGGACCTGGAGTTGTGTAGTCTGGAGAAAAGGAGGCTCAGGGGAGACCTTCTTGGAGGTTGTAGAGAGGTGGGTACCTGTCTCTTCTCCTATGTACCAAGTGATAGGACAAGAGGAAATGGCCTCAAATGGCCCCAGGAGAGGTTTAGGTCGGACATTAGGAAGGATTTTCACTGAGAAGGTTGCCAAGCCCTGGCCCAGGCTGCCCAGGGCAGTGGTTGAATCACTCTTCTGGTCTGTGTTTAAAAGTCCTGCAGATGTGATGCTGAGGGACCTGGTTTAGCAGTGGACATGTAGAGTAGGTTATTAGTTGGACTCGATGATCTTGAAGGTCTTTTCCAACCTGGATGATTTTGATACTGTGGGGGAAGACAGTGAAGAAGTGCAGTCAGTAATGCCTGGTGGGTTTGGTTTTTTTCACTGTTCACATTCCAGTGTGATAGCTCAGAAGATTTTTTTTTTTCACAAATACCCTGTAGTCTGAGTCATGTTGGCAAAGCCAAGGCACCGGGATTGCGTTTTGTCACCCGCTGGAGCAATGCCTTTAACACTATCCCTTGTAGACTCAGCCTAGAGCTCAGCTACTGGCCTTGGCATATTTCTGTACGTGTTTATCCTGAGCTGCTCTGCAAGGTGCTGTGCTTATATCACTTCAGAAAGGCAGTTTGGCTGCAGAGCAGCAAAAATTTCTGCTTACCAGCTTCTTTGTACTTGGCTTTGCCTGACCACAGTGACCTTTCAAAGCTTGGCTATCAAATTCATAGAATCATTAAGCTTGGAAAACACTTCTAAGGTCATCAAGTCCAACATTTAACCCAACAGTACCATGACCACTAAATCACTGTGGAGCAACGCTTCTCTCACCCGCTGAGGTTCCACCTCTCACATGCAGACGCATGGCCAGCAGGACCTTTAATCTGAGCCCAGGCAGCTCTGCTGCTCATCTTCCTCATTCACCTTCATTCTCTTAAAAATACCCTGATGTTAAGTATAGCTCGAGGCCCCACAATCAATCGGGTAAGTCTCAGGAGCTCTGTGGCTCAGTGATGCGATAGCAAGAGCGTAGCACCAGTTCCTCTGGAAAGCTCCTGGTTAATCTCCCCTGGGGGGAGGAAGTGGAGCACCTTGCTCTGGGGCAAGCAGCCTTCAGATAACCATCTGTTGCTATATCTCTGCAGGATCTGTGTGCTTTTTGCCTCTTGGAGCAACATCTTGCCGAGTCCCAGAGAAAGCCAGTCCAATGCTGCTGGCTCGTACTGGTGCTCGCAGCAGGCTGGTGTCGGAAAAACAAAACCTGTCTTCTTTGCACAGTGTAACTTGTGGCTGAGAGGTGATGGGGGGAGGCGGGGTATGGAAAGGATTGTTATTTCTCTGTCAGTGAAAAAAAAAAGTTAGATTTTTAATTATTTTTTTTTTCCCCCACCCCAGATCTTATCTCAACTGACAAAAATGGAGCTTGACATTCAGTGTGAGGAGATGAGCCCTTCTAGATGGGCTGAACTTCTGTCCACAATGAAATCCTGCACAACCATCAGGTAGTAACTGGCAGTGTATTCTCTCTTCTGAATACAAACTGTTGCTTTTCTTTCCTGCTTTTTTCCAGTTGCAGAACTGTTCACCTGTGACTGAGAAATTGCACAGTAACAGGAATGATTCTACCTATTTTTATCTAGAAGGTTAATCTGGGGGGGATGGGGGGAACCCCACCATCTTGCAAAGTTTTTTCAACTGCAGATAAGCAGCCGGTGGTGTGAGGTTACGCTGCCCTTGTTCTGCAGCTTGTCACAGAACTCAGCTGGGTGATGTGGTTATCTACACATTTGACCACTGTTCTGGGAATTCTGCCTTTCTCATTCAAGAGAGGGAAGACATCTCTCTGTGCTCATTAGGTTGCACACACTCTGGGCTGCAGGTCAGATGCTGTCAGGTAACCATTACTTCATAGTCGCACACCAGCCGCTTGCCATCGGCTTTTAATTCTTCACTTGGCTTTCAAGTGCACCTGCCTTCTGTGCAGAGCAACCCACTGTGAAGGATCCATCTCCTGGAAGCTGCGGGACAGGGTTCAGAAGAGGCCATCAAGCAGGTTGAAGGTGACTTGCTTTTGTTTTGCAGGGGAGATTTTTGCAGACAAGCTTCATGGGCTTGACCTTGACTTCCCAAGGTCTGCCTTGGGTGGCAGCAGGCAGAGGTTGTCTCCTGGGTTGTC
The DNA here is from genome assembly GCA_025331215.1 of Actenoides lindsayi. Classification (NCBI taxonomy): domain Eukaryota; kingdom Metazoa; phylum Chordata; class Aves; order Coraciiformes; family Alcedinidae; genus Actenoides; species Actenoides lindsayi. Next base: position 52,177 of record WTSP01023232.1, on the reverse strand, counting down.
TCTCAAGACAGAGTGGATGAGAGAGGCTGTGGCAGGGATTGTTAATTGGTGTGGAATGTGGTCCCATTGGGACCCAAGTCTTGTTACCAGAGGGAATTCCTGGAGAAGAAGAAGCCGACTGGAGCCTCAGTTTTCATGGTGTTGTCTAAGGGGAAGTGACCAGGCAGCTTTTGGGAGTCTTGGCTGTGCCAAGACAGCCCCAAGACAGGGGCTGTGCCTGTGCTGGTATCTGGTGGGAGAAGCTGCTGCCACACCGCGAACTCACAGTTTGTGCACATAGAGTCGTGCTGGAGAGAGGTGGTGCAGAGCAGTGTGACTCACCTTGCGTAAAGCCAGGCTGCCGATGGGTGTCTGTGGAGCTGGCTGGAGACCCAGCTTGGCTGGTCTCAGTGCAGAACCAGTCTAACAGCCTCTAAGCTGGCCCTGGGGCTGCAGACACCGGGTAGTTTGTTGCTGTTTAAATGAAGGTACATCCTCTAGCTGAAGCCCCGCCAATAGGGGATGACTTGAGTCACGTGCCCTCTTCTGTGCAGCACAGAGGAGGTCCTTGGCTCGGGGAACTGCTGTCCAGCCCCTCCTGTAGTGCAGCCCTGCAGAGGGGCCATGTCTCAGTTTGGGCCATGCATTGCCCGGCAGGCCACACGCATACTTATGGGGGTGTCAAAGCTACTGCAGAGGAGTAAATCACCAGCTTTGCTTTTGTGGGCGATGCTCCAGCCCGGGAGATCAGAGCAGCCCCGAGGACTAAAGCGTTCCTTCTCTCCTTCTCTTTCAGGCTGGATGACTGCAATCTCTCCAGCAGTAACTGTGAGGATCTCTCCTCCATCATCAACACAAATCCGTCCCTCACAGAGCTGAAGCTGAACAACAACGAGCTGGGAGATGCAGGCATTGAGCACCTCTGTAAAGGGTTGCTGACGCCCAGCTGTAGCCTACAGAAGTTATGGTAAAGCTCCGTTGATTGTCTTGCTCTAACACACGTGCAGTGTGATGCTGGTGGAGTCACGAGGCAAACTAATGTGTGGTGATAGTGAGAGCCAGGCTGACCTATCTCAGCAATTACCTGGGTCAGATGGTTGGAAAACCCCAGGAGTTTTTATCCAAGTGGTATATTTATTGGGAGGCTCTGTATCATTGATCTGCCTTCCTTTGTCTTCCAGCACAGGGACAGAAGGACAGGTAGGGGTTTCTCAGCCAAGAGAAGGCTTTCTGTAGATTTCCTTTAGAAGAAGTGGCAGATACTGGCCCGGCCTGGGCAGCTGTCCTCCAGGCTGGTTTAAGCCCAGGGATGACCACAGAGGGCACCACTCTGCCACTAGCACGTAGCCAACGTTTTCACAAATGCATTTGTCAGAGGGTGCATCTGCCAGTTGTAAGCACAGCCTCCAGCGTCTGCTCCAGTTTGCTCACTCCTTTCTCTAGGAGCTGAGCAAAAGGGTGTTCCCGTGAGCCTTGTTGGTTCAAGAGCTGTCAGTCCTTCTACACTCCACCAGACTGGCTCTGCCTCTGGGCAAGGCCAGCTTTGTTCAAGACAGCGTGTTTGTTGGAGGCGCTGGCACCGTGTTAATGGGATTCCCTTGGCGATCATGGTGCAGGAGCTTTCATCAAAGCCAGTGGCTGCTGCTTCTGCTCCTCAGTGACCCTCAGAGAAATGCTACTATCTCTGTCCAGCACCTCTTCTGAAGGTTGCTGGAGTCCCCCAGCTCCTGAGGTGGGTCTAGGATCTTCATGACATTGCCTTGTAAAAATCTTCTGGGTTTTAGATCTGCCTTTTAGATCACACGTGCCTGCTGCAAAGTCCCTGTGCCCCCTGCAGTGAAGACTCACTGACAAATACAGGGAAAGTTGAACGTGAAGCTAATCAAACTGCAACTTTCTGATAGCCCTTCACAAAATAACTGTGATGCTTGGTAGTGGAAGCCTAAAACAGGTCATTTTTTTCAGAGAGTTTGTCCTAAGCTTCAAGCTTTGCCAGGTGCTCAAAGAACAGCTTGGATGAGGCTGTTTCAGCTCTGCAGAAACATAATTATCCGTTTGTGGGTTTCTGATGATATGCCTTGGGGAATAAAAAAGCAACCAAACCCAAGTCAAACTTAGCACCACCTGCACAACACCTCTCTGTTGCCATAAAGCCTTGTCCAGTAACTGAACACCCCATAGCAATGCCAGCATGGTTCCTATTCTACTTCTCCAAGCCTGAGTGCTGAAGGATCAACCTCATAGATCCTTCTTGTAGTGCACCATTAAATTTCTAAACGACATCCAGGAATTTAAGCCAAGTTGGACAAGATTCTTACGTTTAACTACCCTGGATCACATTTCCAGAGAGGGCAAGAAATCATAAGATGCTACTGGTTTATCTCTGGGATGAGCCTCATCAGGATCAAAACCCTTCTCTAAAGCAGTTGCAGTGCTACTTAGTATTGGATGGGTCCTTCTGCTGCTAGAGGTGCCCTGTGAGCAAGGACACTGAAGCAAGCATGGGAGCCATTGTTCACGCTACGGGTATAACACCAGCTGATAAAATATTTTGACATGCCTGTAAAATAACAGTAGTAACCTGGGTGTAGCACTTTCTAGGGGGTTATGCACTGGCAGTGCCGTGGCGTCCTTTCCAAGCTCAAACCTCAGCAGATGCACCTCTGTGAGGAAAGCCTCTGTAACCCTGCGGGTGCTTTTCCCTCACCCCCGGTTGCCTTTCTCCCTCAGGCTGCAAAACTGCAACCTGACAAGTGCCAGCTGTGAGACCCTGCGCTCCGTCCTCAGCGCCCAGCCGTCCCTGACAGAGCTGCACGTGGGGGACAACAAACTGGGGACTGCTGGAGTGAAGGTGCTGTGCCAAGGGATGATGAACCCCAACTGTAAGCTGCAGAAGCTGCAGTAAGTAGTCACGGGGTGTCTTTGCTCGTCAGACAAGTCATGCTTGTCTTTCTCCTGAGACTAGCAGGAGTTTTCTTGCCAAATGTGGGTTTCTTCCTGGTTTAGCTGAACTTGTGTCCTGCTTATCGATGCTGGTAGGTCTTGCACGTTTGTGGGTAATTAGTCTTGCCATGGTCCCCTGGGGTCTAGTTTAAGAATTAAACTCATGAGTTGGAAAGCCACTCGGCAGGAAAGGACCTCGGGCTGTTGGTTGACAGCCAGTTGAATGTAAGCCACTATGTGTCCAGGTGGCCAAGAAGGCCACCAGCATCCTTGTATCAGCACTAGCGTGGCCAGCACGACTAGAGCAAGGATCATCCTGCTGGACTGGGCACTGGGGAGGACACACCTCAAATCCTGGGCTCAGTTTTGGGCCCCTCACTTTCAGAAGGACATTGAGGGGCTGGAGCATGGCCAGAGAAGGGCAGTGGAGCTGGGGAAGGGTCTAGAGCTCAAGTCTGGTGAGAAGCATCTGAGGGACCTGGGATTGTTCAGTCTGGAGAACAGGAGGCTCAGAGGAAACCTTCTTGCTTTCGACAGCTCCCTGACAAGAGGTTGGAGGTGGGTGGGGTCGGTCTTATCTCCCAAGGAACAAGTGACAGGACAAGAAGAAGTGGCCTCCGGTTGCCCCAGGGGAGGTTTAGGTTGGACCTTAGGAAAAACTTCTTCCCTGCAAGGATTGTCCAGGCCTGGCCCAGGCTGCCCAAGGCAGTGGTGGAGTCCCCACCCCTGTCTATGTTTAAAAGTCATGTAGGTGTGGTGCTGAAGGACATGGTTTAGTGGTGGGATTGGCAGCATTAGGTTAAAGGTTGGACTTCTTAAAGGTCCTTTTCCAACCAGAATGATTCTATGATTAACGCTTCCTGCAATGAGCAGGGAGATGCTGTGAAAACTCTTGCGTTGTTCTCTATTTTCATGCCCTGCCTGGTCTCAGCTCACGGTGACACGTTTTCTGCCCTGGGTAACACACATACTTCCAGCTGATGTCTCGCGGGTGGTGGGAGATGGTGAAGGCAGTTGTTTTTCCCCTGGCCCTTCTTTCCTTCTGGCAGACTGGAGTATTGCGAACTCACGGCGGATATTGTGGAAGCTCTCAACGCCGCTCTGCAGAGCAAGCCCACCCTGAAGGAGCTCAGCCTGAGCAACAACACGCTGGGAGATACAGCTGTCAAGCAGCTGTGCCAGGGTCTGGTGGAGGCAAGCTGCAACCTAGAGTTACTACAGTAAGAAAGAGCTGGTCACCTCTCTCCACAGCTAGTCCTGCTACTGGTCACACCATCCGTAAGACAGGAAAAGTTGTTGTCAGGAAGGTTTGCAATTTAGGCCAAATTCTGTGGCTGGCTCAGATTTCTGTTAACTAGAAAACCACAAGTAAATGTCTGGGGTGTTCAGTTTTGGGGTTTATTTGGACCTTTTTTTGGTATGTGCTTCTGAGCTCACTCTTGGGGCGGTGGGTACAGTGTGAGCCTGGGTCCTCAGGCTCAACCTGCAATTACAGTGTGACTGCTCAGCAGGAGAGCAGAGGAGATACCACCTGCAGTGACTCCAGTTCTTAGCCCTGAATTTCCCAGCCAGCTGAGTGTATATTTATTCAGATCCCCCCCTCTTTTTTTTTCCTTTTTTGCTTCAAAACAGAGATGCTGGATTTGTCCTCATATCTGGGGTAAAGCCCCTGTGAAGGGGGTTAGGGGAGAAGCATGATTCACTTTATCTTGCCCCTGTGCAGTGTGTGGCCTCTCCCTGAGCTTGTGTAGGACACCTGGATCATCATGGAGCCTTGCTGGGTCTAGCAGTGCCCAGCTGAGCTGCACTGGTTTGCAGCGAGGAACCAGCCCATAGACCCTTCTCAGTCTGGACTGGGGGTGTTGGGGTGTATCTGGCGTGGTGGGTCTGGACCAGCAACTCCAACTGTGCTTTTTTTTCTGCAGCCTGGAGAACTGTGGCATAACCAGCAATAGCTGTCGGGAGATCAGCGCTGTTCTCAGTAACAAGTCATCGCTGATAGATCTTTCTGTGGGGGATAACAAGATCGGGGACTCCGGTCTGGCTCTGCTGTGCCAAGGGCTGATGCATCCTAACTGCAAAATCCAGAAGCTCTGGTAAGGGTAGGCAGAGGAAACCCCTCTTCCTGGCTCTGAGGTCTCTGTCTTGTGCTGCTGGTTTGCTCCTAAGTGGAAAGTTCCTCAGTTACACCCTCTAGTGAAACAAGAACGTCTTTGCTGCAGATTAGTTACTTCTCAGAACTGGGTGGAGAACACCAGGGCTGAGCAGGACTGTGCTGAAATCATTTGGATCCAGTTCTGGGGAGAGGGCGGATGGAAGTAGGTGTCTTGGCTTCCTGTTGAGTTATCTGCTTGCTAGAATTCCATGTTCCCATTTCTTTTTTTTGTGGTACAAACAGAGCTTTTTGTGCAACAGATGGAAAGCAAGGAGAAAGCTGTGTGGAATGGTGCATGAATGGGTTTTGTAATGGATAGAAGAAAAAGACATGATATAACCAGAAATTCAGAATACTACAATAGGACTCTGTTTTCTGGTCTTTCTAATGTCTTTCTAATTATTCTTGGAGGGAGAATAATCTTTTGTTCTTCCCTGCAGGTTATGGGACTGCGATCTCACAAGTGCTAGCTGTAAAGATCTCTCCAGACTCATCAGTACAAAAGAGACCCTCACAGAGATCAGTCTGATAGACAATAACCTGAGAGACTCAGGGATGGAAATGCTGTGCCAGGCGCTCAAGGATCCCAAATCTAAACTCCAGGAGCTATGGTGAGCTGCTGTCAAGTTTCACATACCCACTGCCTTCTTTGGAGACCTCACTGAAGAAAGTTATAGGTGAAGTAGTGCCCTCCAGGTAGATCCTCAGTTACAATGGTTGCACAAACAACTTGTGCTGGTTGTTACCTGAAGGATTTAGACATACAGAGCCAAAGGGACCTGCATTTCTAAACTTGCAGGCACTTTGAAGACCTGCCCCATAGACATCCTGTTAAAAGCAATATGAGACCAAGCGTCACTTGCAGAGCTTCTGTCTAATACATTTTATTGTGCAACAAATGGCAGCTAAGAGACTTTTGAAGTTTGAAAGGCCTCACTGTCGTAGCAAGGTGAGTGTTGTGATCAGATATTGCAGGTTCCCCACTGGATCCAAGCTCTCCTATTGATGAACCAAAAGAATGCTCCAGCATCCTCTCTGCTGACTACGTTACTGGTTAGCCGGGGATGGTCTGGTACCACATGACTGGGAGAGGAAAATTGTTCTTTCACATAGAACTTGAACAAGCAGCACTTGAACTTTCCTGTATTGCAAGTTCAGCTTCTGCCTCCCAGCTGGGTTCTTCCCCTGCCCTGGGGGTTGATGAGGTGCCTCAGGAGCTGCCTGTGAGAGCAGAATGCTTTGACTCCGACCATTCCGCCCATTTCTGGGCAGGTACCTTTCCCAGGTGCATGCTCCAAGAGAGTCATCCCAAATATAAAGAGTGGGAGAGGTGCTGCTTAGAAAGGGGCAAGCAGACAGGGCTTTCAGAGGAGTACAGTGACTGTGGGAAGGCTTTGGTTCCTCTGTTCTCACTGTCCAGGTTCCTGGGAGGCAAATGTGAAGAAATGCAGATTTGTAGATACCCCACCTTGATCTCATGTTGTTTTTGCCTTGCAGGATCAGGGAGTGTGGACTCACAACTGCTTGCTGCAAGGCTGTCAGCTCTGCGCTCAGTGTTAACAAGCACTTGAAAGTGCTGCACATGGGCGAGAACAAGTTGGGAGATGCAGGAGTTGAAGTCATGTGTGAAGGGCTGCTGCACCCCAACTGCAACATTCAGTCCCTGTGGTAAGGTGCATCCTCAGAATGGTATTGTTTGTTCCTCACGTAAACCAATTCACACCACAAACTGGTGTTTAACTAGTCCATGAGCAAGTAAATGGAAGCTGCAAGTGCTTCCACATGTCCTGTCACTTGTGGTCTCACAGAATCACAGAATGGTGGAGGGTTGGAAGGGACCTCTGGAGGTCATCTCATCCCACCTCCTTGCTCCAGCAGGGTCACTCAGAGCAGGTCACACAGGATCATGTCCAGGCAGGTCTGGAATTTCTCCAGAGAAGATGACTCCACCACCTCCCTGGGCAGCCTGGGCCAGGCTGTGTAGATGAAGTTCTGAGGGACATGGTTTAGTGTTGGAATTGGTAGTGTTAGGTTAAAGATTGGACTCAATGATCTGAAAAGTCTCTTCCAACCAAAACCATTCTATGATTCGAGGGTTCTTTCTCCCCCTGTAGTCACACACCATTCAGCTTTAGACAGGACTTGTAGGTGTTCAGTGGTCTGTGGGAGGACCATGGACCGCTGATGCCTCAGAGATGCCAACCTAATGGGGGCTCTCTGGTCCATGCTAGAGATGTCCACACCTGTGCCCCAGGGTGGGCTGGTCTCTGGAGCCATCTCTCACTGCACTGGCCTCTCCCTCCCCTCCCTGCAGGCTGGGTAACTGCGATCTCACAGCGGCCTGCTGTGCAACCCTCGCCACCATCATGGCTACCAAGCAGTGCCTTACCGAGCTGGACCTGAGCTACAACTCTCTGGAGGATGAAGGCATCAGGAAGCTCTGTGAAGCTTTGAGGAATCCCAGCTGCAACGTGCAGCAGTTAATGTGAGAGATGTTTGTGGTCTTCCTTGTGTTCCCCCGGGCAGGTGGTCAGCTCCAGAGAGCTGGGGGAGCTGTCAGGAGGGGACCACGAGCACCAACTCTCTAGGAGTTGCACCTGAAGCCAACTGGTGACTCGGGGAAGGGGGGGGGCAAACATCATCTGCATGTTGCAAAGCACTCCTTGTCCCTTCCAAGTGATGTCACCACAGTGTCTTGTTCTACTTTGGTCCCTAGGGCCCAAGAAGAAGGAGAAGGTGGTGCTGGGGTGGGAAAAATAGGGTCCTATGTTGTAAGGTGTGTTTCTGGTTGTTGGGCCAAACCCTCAGCCCTAGATGAGGCCCTTCCTGTTAAGTGATCTGCCCGTACTGGCCCTTTGCTCATCTTTCTCTTTCCTTAACGAGAGGGTGCTCACTAACCCATCTTACCTTTTTGTTTGGGTGTAGTTTGTATGACATTTACTGGAGTTCTGAAGTGGATGATGAACTGAGAGCCCTGGAAGAGTCCAAGCCTGAAGTGAAGATCATTTCATGAGTGGTGACTGCCTGCAGAGCAACGTCAAAGCAACGTCCTCTTCTTAATCGGAACTTTTTCATACATAAAGCTAATTAACTTAATAGAGCATTGTGCTTGTACCAAAAAGGTTTGTGGATTCCCTGAGTGGGCTCTGAGGAGCTGACCAACCTCCTGTGCATCTCTGGATGTACTAACTCAGAGGCTCATGAAAGCGTTGGACATTTTCACTGCAGCATTACTAGCCTTGAAATAAACAGTTACTGGGCATCTTCTAGAAGTGGGTCTCTACCCTTTAGGAGCTCTTTAATCCTATAATCCCTCCTAACACATTAGTCAGGCTTTAAAGAGAGCTCCTTCCAAAGGCAGGAGGAGAACTTCCTGCTGCATCAGTACTGGGTGGTGCTTCTGCCAGGTCTCTGGGGAAGCCTCTCCAAAAAAACCCAAAACAATGAAACAAATGTTTTTTAAAGCCAAGGTGGAGCTCTCCCCTGCCTTTCCCTAGAAGAGTTCTTGGAAAAAGCAGTGGTGGCCAAAGCACTAGAGAAGAAAGAAATGAGCAGCCGTTCAGTGGCATAACTTTGAAATTGCTGTCCCTCGAAAAGTGATTTTCCTACAGACAAAAGATGGTGTCTGCATTTCTGCTAGGATGGGAAATGGTTAATTGGTTTGATATGTTTGCTCTGGCAAGAGTGGTTCTACAGGAACTTTAATAAAGTCTGTTTGCAATATAAATAAATGGTTCATTTTTCTACTTAGAAAAATAAGATTGATACCTATATGTGTATTTCTCCTTGAAGACCAATCCATCTCTTCTGAACTACAATACTCTTACCTTGTTTTACACGTTTGCTTTTGGTAAGTTCCAAGCTGAAGCAGGTCAGGAGATCTTAGTCAAGGCTTTGGGTGGACAGCAAGCCTAGAAGATACTCCCCTGGTTTCAGGAGGCACTGATGGGGTGTTCTTGCCCTGTCAGAGTTTTAATAAACCTCGTTCCAAGGGAAAATGCAGCTGTTGCACACCTGAAACATGAAGAACAAACATAGCTTGAAAAATGTAAGACACAAACCTGGCATTGCCTCGCAGAAGGAATGCAGAAGAAATGCCATTCCCCAACATCTCTCTTCCAAAAGCAGTCACCTGGGGTTCACTTGAAAATCTTGCCTGGGCACCGGAGTTAAACGTGTCCTCCAAGTGCTGGCTTGTGATGCTCACACCTGTAGAGGCTGTAACTGGCTTTTCTTTGACTTAAGGAATGCTTTAACCTAAGCCTTGCTTCTACAGTAGCTTTCACAAAGCTCAAATGGTGCCCGAGAATCTCTTTACTGGTGTCCTCAGGCAGGTGCAGAGGATAGGATTCGCTTTTTCTTCAGTGCAAGTCTCTCTCGAGGCTGCTCAAAATGCTACAAGAAATACTTGGCCTTCTCCGTGGAGGGTAGAGGCAGTTGTCATGGTTAGATACCCACCCTTCCTGAGGGGCTCTTAACTAGGCTTTTCACATTCATGGTCTCTCCTGGACTTGGCATGCACGGGCTCATTTCAAGCTGGGGGAGAAGGTAGGGCTGAAGAGGGGCAAGAGCAGATCAGCCACAAAAATCAGGCATCTGGCTGAGTGTAAAGACAGCACTCTAAAAACTTCATCAAATTCCAGAAGTGGATTACGGAGAGTACCTGGTGCGATGGGTGGATAGAAGAGGGTGTCTGAGAGGGAAGATGCTCCTGAGCTGCTCCCAAAGGTTGAAGGGGAGATGGTGTGCAGGCAAATCCTCCCTCTGCCCCATCTGGCCGGCAGGGTGGGCTGAGGACTCTGTCAACCAAAGCCAAGCCGGGCCAAACTTGCCGGCAGCCGTGCATCAGCAGGATGTGTTCCCCAGAGCATCCCCCGAGCTGGCTGGCTACCCAGGTGGTGGCACTGTCCCCTCGCTCTGCAGCGCAGGGCAGGCTGCTGCTGGCCTCCAGCCTCAGCGCCTGGGCAACGCCTCTGCTTCGGCTGCAGGCAGGGCAGCACTGGGCTGGGGCTACCACCATGGTCCTGCTGTGGCCATTCAGTCTCTCAGGGCTTGCTCCTTCCCGGGGAGAAACCCCCCTGGGTTCCTGGAGTGGTTTTGCATTCCCTGCAAAAACACAAACAGGGGTTGGAAAGGTCTCTGCGATGCTCACCTGCAGTTAACACCTTCAGCAAGAGAAGCCACAGGAGCTGTACTTTGGCCCCTCAGTGAGCTTGTAGCAGGTCAGGTCAGGCTAGGCCAGCTCAGGCCACCCCAGCAGAGCTCTGTAGGTCCACCCAGGATGGGGAGGAACCTGTGCACTCAGACCATGTGCTGTGATACAGGACAACATGAAGTCCTGTGAATGGCTCTGAAAACCAGATATAAAGCCTGGGATCCAGGAGGAAGCCACTGTAGCAAGAGACACTTGTGTTCATAAACAAGATTCAAGCAAGGATTTGTATTCCTAGAAACTCATCTGGTTTAATTCATCTATTAGTTGGCACATCCCACATCCCTGACACAACCTTGTCACAACTGTGAACTTGGGAGAGTTGAAGGAGAGAGAAATTTGCTCCTGCATTATAGAAATGTGGATCTTCACCATTTTAAGCTAAAAGGAGTAGGCAGTAATTGATTCTCAAACCTTGCACGTGGATATGAGGCTGGCAGTCAGCACCGTGCTCATACTGAGTTTGTGGCTGGAGCACTCAGCAGCCCCTGGGATGCCACAGTCCCATTCTGGTTCTCAGTCAGGAACCACCGTACCAGTGGTTTACAAACACTGGCTTTCTACTAGTGAGGGTTGAGTTTCACCTGGCATAATGAAGCTTAAAGATGAAATTATACAGTCAAAATAGAAGGTTAAGAAATCCAGGTATGAGTTTCCATTTTAAGCAAATACTAGAAGCTTAAAAAACATGCCCCTCTGAGATCAAATAGCACAGAACTTAAATCCAGAGGCCAGGTTTGTAGTTTTGATCTCAGTAATAACAGCACTTCAGAGCGTGCTCAAGCTTCAGGTTTCTGCTAGTAGCTTAGGATTCTACAATAAACTTAATTTTCACCCATCACAGCATATGATCCTGAGCAGTGAGGTCACAGCGTTCCAGTTAACATTGCCAGAAGCAGTTAAGCAAACATTACTGGCCTGGCAAACAGGTTATACCCCAACTAAACCAGTGCTGGCTTGGGAAGAGCCTCATGTCACAGTGTCACAGCTGCCCTGGCATCCCCGACTGCTCTCTTGCTGCCAGGGCTTTTTGGGCAGGAGCTGCAGCATGGGAAGGCCCCCGGTCCCCAGCTCCAAATAATACAGGTGCTAACAGCAATTTCACAGCTCCAGTTCAACCTGAAAGGGCAAATCAAGCCAACAGAGAGTTCGGCACAGCTCCCCCCTTTATTTGATAACAGTGCTTGCCATCTGAGTCACTCCCAAGTCTCTACTAAACCAGTCTGAAAGAGAGTTACTTCTTGCCTGAATTCCCCTTTTGCACAGAAAGTTATGATTTTTTCATTATAATTTCCAACATGTCTTGCCCTTTCTTTGTGTTTAGTTTCTCAGTCACCTCTTCCTCCCCAGCATCTCCTTTTCGTGTCATCTCTTTTACCAATGGGGAAAACACACACTGACAAAAAAACCCCACAACAAAAAACAAAACAAACAAACAAACCACAAAAAAACCAAACCAAAACCAACCAAACAACAAAAACACAAACAAACAAAACAACAACAACCCAAAACCTAAGTGGGAAAGTCCCTCTCCCCATATGGCAAGAAGAGTTTTGACCCACTTTGTCTGTTCCCCTGCTCACAGCTGCAACCAAAGCAGGGACATCTTACATTCCTCCTCCTGGGGCACAATGTCACAGCCCTCTCCTTCCTCACTTCTCCCACTCACCTGGGGCCCTCACTGCAAATGCTACTGGGTCAAGTGCATCCCCAGTTTGGGAAGGACATCCGAGTTGACGGCTTTAGGACTAGGTGAGGTTAGTCCCGCCTCTCTCAGCTACAGCTGGCAACATGAACAGAAGCCCAAACTAAGTTGCTGCTTCTTTTAGAACTGTCAAGTTCCTTTCAGAGGCAGGTGGGAGGCTCTCCAGATCCCTTTCTCCAAATTTCCAGAGACCTTCCCTTGTTACAAAGACCCATCAGGCTCCCACATCTGCCCAACAGATAATAAGCTTTGGAAGGCACCAAAATCTTCTTAGCCGATGAAGCTGCCAGCTAAGCCAACAGCTCCATGGTTACTGGCCTGCACATTTCTCATCAGCATAGCAAGCAAGTCAAGCTAGTGACCTCCCAGGCGCCAAAGTCATCATGGCAACTCAGCTAATTGGTTGCTGGTCCCATAAACCTGCAAAAGGTTTCCTTTGGGTCAGTTCTGCATGTGTGGTACCAGAACCACGTGTGCACCAGGACCACACAGCCATTCATCCCCATTTCCCTGGCAGGACGAGACAGTCACAGAGAGACACAGCAGGGAAGGTGGGAGCAAAGCCCCCCAGCATTGGGTGGCACCCATCCGCACCGCTGCGGGCTGGTGGGTGTTGCAGCCCACCCACAGCACATGAGCACTCAGCCCCCCATCCTCTATCGCTCCCCAGCCTGCCATGGGGGTACTAGGAGAAGCCTGGGTAAGTTCTGGAGGGCAAATGCAGATTTTGAGCTCTCCTCGGTAGTGCTCCTGGGATGTTTCTGCTCCTCAGGCCTCGAGCCAAACAGAGCCGAAGGGCAACGCAGCGTGCGGCAGGGACCTTTGCTCCTGTTTCCAGGTGTGTTTCCAGAGCTCACGGAGCCTGTTGCTGAGGGAAGGGAAAACACCGGCACAGCAACCCCTGGGGAAACTGCAGAAACTCTCCCCTCACAGCTTCTACTTGCTTCTCCTTTAACAGTCTCTTATTTTACTGAAAAAGAAGCAATTGCAAACCCTGCTGTCAACCCCTCCCGCCCCGTGACCAAAGACACCCAGTTTCTTCTCCACCTCCAGCTCGCGTCTCTGTTAGGGGATGGGGTTTCCAGTAAAATGAACTGCTCAAGTTCCCAGTGACCGTCTGGCAGCTGCCGGGGCTCCCGGGAGGGGGAATCCCGGGGCACCGTGGCCCCGACACGGCCCCGACAACTGCGCAGCACAAGCGGCTATTAGAGGGTGGCAGCTGCTCCTCTCTGACTCTAGTTCAGAGAAGGGCCGATGCCAGGAAGAGAAAAAGCACGGGCAGAGGGGAGAAAGAGGCTGAAGGAGAGCCTGTCCTGTGTGACCGAGGGCAAGCACAGCAGCTGCTTTGGGGGCCTTGCTCTCCCCGCTGTTGGGGTCCCTGGTGCGCTTTGCTGGCTGCCCAGCCTTAGTTTACCTGAGTCTCCTCAGCGAGGCCAGGCTCTTTCCAGCTCGTTCTTCCTCAGGGTCTGCCCCAGGATGAGGTCCTTGTGCTTTGCCAGAGGGCTGAGCTGCCAGTAGAGGAGAGCGTGCAGGCTGCTGCTGGTACCACACAAGCCCTCACGGGTCCCCTGGCTCTACTGCAAAGGCACCAGGTCTAAACACACCTTACTCTCTTCCTACTATTGTAGGAACAGGAGCAAAGCTCAACACTACCAGAGCCATCTCTCTCTTTTCCTCTTCTCCTCGTTTTCCTCAGGGGGAGGTGTTACTTACTGAGCTGCATGAGCTGTGCATCTGCCTTATCTCCTCCTCTAGTAAGACCAAAGACTTCGGTGACATGAGCAGCAATTCAGGTCTCCTGCCCTACTCCTGGGACACACTAAAGTTCTCCCTTCTCTACTGCAGAGAGGGATCTGAGCTGCTTGTGATTGGCCTGGAGGCTCAGAAGCTGCCAAGCCACAGGTGTGCTGAGTCTGCTATCCAGGTCTGACTGCTGAGGCAGGTCCCTTCCCACATCTCCAGACTCCAGCCCATGGTTCTGGAGTGGCAAAGCCAGGTGGTGAAGAACCACAGCAGGCAAGGGACCACTCCCTGCAGGATGTCAAGGTGGAGAAGAGCATCCTGAAGCTGGATGTGAGATGGGGTGCTAGCTCAGTAGATACAAAAAAACGTGTTTTAACCGGAGAAGAAATGCGTTACGGCTTCTGAGCCCCCCTCCCTGCAGCACTGGGTCCAGCTCTGTAGTCCTCAGCACAGCAGAGACAGGGACCTGTTGGAGCAGGGCTAGCAGAGCCCCAGCAATGCTGGGAGGGCTGGAACCCCTCTGCTGGGAGGCCAGGCTGGGAGAGCTGTGGGGGGTCAGCCTGGAGAAGAGAAGGCTCCGGGGAAACCTTCTTGTGACCTTTCAGGACTTCAAGGGGCTCGGGGTCCATGTCCAAACCTAGGGAACACCAAAGCAAGACACAGAGACTGCCCACCTCACATCATCCTTCTGCTGCAGGAACGTGGAGGCTGGAGAAGGGCTGGGGCTGGAGCTGCCTCCCCACCCTCCTCCTCTCTGTTGGGTCTCAAGGGTTTCCCGCACCCTGAAGCGGGGAGTTTAATACACCTGCTGACATTTGTACTGCCATTAATTCTGGTGAATCTGGATATTCTTGCTGACCATATCCATTTACTCTTTCTTCTGAATCTTGATGTATTCCAGCCTTGGGGAATTCCTGGGGCATGTTCATTGCATGCAATAGGAGAAAATAAAGAAAAAAAGATTTTTCACAGCTTAAAATTTCTTTTCACCTGTCTCCCTCTCCTGGTCTGTGAATGAGGCAGTGTATTTATACAGTTAAACTGTTATTAAGATAATTTTACTCCTCAAACTCTCAAAGCTTCTCTAATTAGCTTCTGGCAACTTTGGGTTTGGAGCTATTAACATGAATAGGGGATTCATTTCCGTGCAATTGCTTGTCCTGGTTGTTGGCTGTGATTGACTGGTTTGGGTGTGCCTGGGACAGCTCTGAAAGATAACTGCAGCCTCAAGTCCTTACACAGCTTCTCCTGCCTGTCTGTACTAACTACAGGTGCTGAGTAGATCAGAATGTCCTACTGAAGGAACAGAAAAGGTTTTGGTGACCCACTGGAGAGTCCCAGGCAATATGCAGTGACCGGGAAGAACCCAAGAACAGAAATGCATTCAATATGGGTGGCTTTGTGAGAGGTCTCCATTCCCTGGGATTATTCCCTGTTTTTCCCAGGGCTTGTGCTTCCTGTTCCAACTTCCTCTCCCGGCTTTGTAGATTCAGCTCTGGAGGCAAATTTCAGGTCCCAATCAGCCCAGCATTTTGTTTCAAATCCCCCAAGCCACCATTTCCAGTGCTGTGCTGCCATGCAGCTGGTGGGAAGGCCTCTGAAGGCAGTCAAGCTGTGCCACTGGATGCTTTGCAAGCTCTGGCATCATCCCAGTCTTGGTCCCAGCCAGCAGAGGCTGCAACCAAGGTGAGAGCCAAAAAATTTGGATGATCACAAATTTGCCCCCGTTGAACAGCACCTTCCTTCAGCCACTGGCCACTCAAGAATCATTTCAGAGGCGCTGGCAGCCAGCCCCAGACACATGCTGAGCAGCTCAGCTTGTTAATCTGCCCACACGTGCCACATGTCTCCTCTCCAGGAGCTCCCAGCTGCTTTGGTGCCTGGCAAACCTCCCAGGTCCACCCTTCCCTCCCTCCCTCCTCCTCTCTAAGCACCTGCTTTCTGCAGCAAGGGAGGGAGCGGCCGCCTGCCTCTCTCCGTCTCCGACGGCCCAATCTTCATGCAGCGCGAGTCCTGCTCCCCAGATGTGTCTCCCCAGTTGAAAGCAAGAGACAAAAGGGACCTGCCCTGAGCATGCGCTGTGAACCAAGCCCGGGCATCTCCCTGGCCATTCCCACGCTCTCCGCGCTGCTGGACCTTTGCCAGCTTTCTCACGCTGTCCCACCAGCATCCCAAAGTCAATCCCTGACTGTGGTCCTCATCCCTCCAGGGGCCTTTTTTGGGTGAGCAAAAGCCACCCGAGAGCTGACCCAGACACGAGCCATCCCGGCAGCAGCGCTCCATGCATGTGTCCCCCGCAGCTGGTCCTCCCGGGGTCCCTCCTCCCGGCCTCTGCAGCTGTGGCCTTGGCAGCAGTGGCAGCTGCTGGGGTGGGGAGGGGGGGGGTGGAGGTCTTGCAAAGTGCCAATTTGTGACAGGCTGTCATGAGAAGGAGCCAAAAATGCTGAGACTCATGCTGCTTGCCTGCCTCCAGACCTCCTGCTACCCCCTGGCAGGGGTGGGCATCTTCAGGAGTGGTTTGACCACCCCCCCCAGGACTGATCCACATCTGGATGGTGCCTCTCCCTTGCTGTTGACTAGCAAAATCAAACCAAACCTGGGATGATTGATGCTCTGGTGCAGCCGTGTTCGCTGGTGAGGCAAAAGATCCCACCCACCTCCTTCCTTCCCTCCCTGTATGCTGCTGGCTGCTGCTTGTGAAACCAGTAGCCATGGCTTCTCTGGAAAAAAGCAGCATGTGATTGTTCCTAATCTGGCACGGCCAAAGCAGTCCCGATAAGAATAATCCCTTGTCAGGAGCTTTCATGATGACCTTGGGCAGAAGCTGCTGCCCCTGCTGCCCCTCCCCACCAGTGCCAGTGAAGACCCACTCCTTCAGAAATCCCAAGAATCTTGTCCAAACCTTGCCTGGGCAACACCTCCCATCCAAATGGGAGTCCCAGGGCAAGGTGAAACCATCGTACCCCTTAGGACATCAAAAGCAGAGGGTCCAAAAGCGCCCTGGCTGTGGCTGCCCACAGACCCCACAGTATATCCCTCACACTCTGCACTGAGATGTGATCTCCCTGGGAGTTCCCCATGTCTTTTAGGGTTTTTCTGTGCTCGCAAGGACAGAAGCAGTGTGTGCTCGGGCCAGCTCCATGCCTGATGTCACACCACTGCCCAATGGTCCTGGTCCAGCTCCCTCAGGCAGTGGCTGATCTCCAGCCCCACCCAGGTAAGCAAAGTCTGGGGGAGTTTGTACCAACAACCAGCAGTGAGCGGCTGTGCTTCCTTCCCCCTGTAGTTACACCACATAAACAAATGTACGTTTAAAAAAAAAAAAACTGCAGGGACCTAGCAGGGGATCAGGCAGCTTCTCTGTGTCACTGTGTCAGCTCTCGCAGGGCCCGCGGCAGCATCACCGAGACGACAGCCATCCCCAGGAGGAGCAGGCGGCCCCTGAGAGAGCAGAACAGCAGCAGCAGCCTGACTCAGGAGTCTCCAAGGTCTGCTTGGTTCTAGATAAGCATCCACTTCCCACACACCACTTATCTCCTTCTCAAGGCTCTCATCACTGAATCTAAGTGGCTTCGTGACTGATTTTACTTTTCCCGCAAACTGGCTGGGAGGCAAATGTTACCACGTGCAAGAGATAAGGGCACATTGACCGACATCATGCAGAAAAGCCTGTTATAAAAGAAGTAAGAGAATTTAAACCCTGATTTTTTGCAGACAGAGGCTTTAGTCCCCGTGGGAGTGCAGCTGAAGGCAGTACAGGCCATTTCTCACGTAGGACCCTGTTAGGAGACTACCTTGTCCAACCACCTGCGGCTGTGGCAGAAGTGAGAAGGTGAAAGTTGCTCCCTGGTTGCAGTGTTTGCAATCCTGGGTTAAAATGATTTTTTAAAAACGAACCCAGATGGTTGGAGAATCACCATCCCTGTCAGTGTTTAAAAGTCCTGTAGATGTGGTGCTGAGGGACATGGTTTAGCAGTGGACATGTAAAGTAGCGTTAATGGTTGGACGTGGTGATCTTTAGGTCTTCTCCAACCTGGATGATTCTGTGATTCTATGATTCGAAGAGTGGAGGGGGGATGAAAAGCAATTGCATCTTTTGGAGAAGTCTGTTTCTCATACCTTTGGGATTTGGCACAGGGGCCAAAGGCAATGGATTTGACCCACCTTGCCTGTAGCCCTGTCTCCCTGCATTCCAGCCAGTGCAGAAGCTGATGGGAGCTGAGGCTCAGCTTTTCCCTGCTGACAATCTGCTGGTGCCTCACAAGCATCCCCCAGCGAGCCAAGCCTGGCTGCCGGTCCCAACAGGAGCAAGGATCTCCCCCTCGCTCCCAGCAGCTCCCTTTTCCAGCTGACACAGGACAAGCCCAGTGCTCACTGACCACTGGCACCTCTCCAGCCACCTCTGCCTGGGGCAGATGGGATAACAAGCACAACACAACCTCCAGCCAGAGGGGAGGAACTCCTGACCATCACACACCATCCAACTGCTGGGCAATATCTTGCTGCAGTTGTAAGTGGGATAATGAAGTGGCTGGAAAAATGATGCTGGAAACAAGGTGTGTGTGTTGGGGGTGGAAGGTGGGGAGAGAAAGAAGCAGTGTAAACAAAAGGAAATGTTACAGTGAGCCAAAAAAGATGCATGCCAGGGAGAGGTCTCCTGCAGGTGCCAGGGAGAGGTCTCCTTCAGGTACCAGTGATCCGGCCAAGCACAAACTATAGATTGTTATTTGAAGAGAAATAAAGACGTTTGTTCACTTCTCCCATGCCCCCAAAAGCCTTGGGAATGATCCCTTCTGTTGCTCTCTCCTGGAGCCAGCCCTGGTTCTACAGGGATGGTTTTACCATCCCAGAGCTGTTGGGCAAGAGGAAGGGAAAAAATTTAACCCGCCTCATTTTTTTGGTGTCCCAGCAGTTGAAGACCCACTCTGACATCTTAAAGGCAGGTAATTTCCCCCACGGGCTGATCACACCTCAGAAAAGCCAACCCTTACAGACCAGCAAGTTTGGGCATCTGATCACAACAGCTCTCACTTTTAAGCATCTGGCACAGACACAAAAGGTGCCTGTGGTCCAGGCAGACTATTTTTGCAATGTCTTCTTGACAGTATAGAGACTTTCTGGTCCATAAAAGGAGGCCTGGAGAGACAGCATGGAGCTGGCTGGGGCTCTGGCCTCAACACGGTGGGAAGATAACCCAGCATCCAGCTTCAAAGCCAAGTGATGGCTTGGGGACAGCCCCTTTTGGTTTCTAAACAACTACAGCACTATGAGCCAAAACGAGCAGCTCTGTCCTCACCACAGCAACCTCATGGGCAGAGCAGGTACAGAGGGGAAAAGTACCAAATTCAGCCAATTTTGTGAGTGGAATGACAACTGAGTGGGGCAGGTTTGGGTTAGAGAGGCAGAGCTCTATGGAGTAGCTTGCACCTCTTCTGCACACAGTGTACACTGCTGGGCATGGGGGTCCCAGGGGGCTCATTCTCCCCCAGCCCCACTCCAGCAGCTCAGCAACCCTGATGCCCATTGAGTTTCTCTTACTCTCACTCAAAAGAAGCCTGCAAATGTTTCTGGGAGCCTTATCTCCAAGGGCAGCAATCTAACACTTTTTCTTCTTTTTTTTTTTTCCAGTTAAGCAAGACTGACACCTGGAAAAATACATCTAAGTGAGCATTAAGAGGTATTGATAAGAAGATTGCTGGAATGATTTCAACTGGTGCAGACCATGGCGTGCCCTGCATGCTCACAGGGTTCGTGCTCTAGGAACAGCAAACCCCTCCAACCCCACAGCGTGAGAGAGCAGCTAGTCAAAAACTCCAGTCCCTGTGGCACAAAGACCAATTAGCCAGTGGGACATATTCCAGAGCATTCACTTAATAGGACCATGAGCTTTTAACTAGACTAAATCTTTGCTTGTAAAGTAAAAAAAAACCCCACAGTGGTTCTGTGTTCATACTGCTGTTCAGCAGTACAACAACTGTCCAGAGCCTGGGTGGCAGAAGAAGCCTTCAAGGAGACAGAGCAATGTCATTTCTTCTGGATTTCCCCTTCCAACAAATCCCTCCCAGGAAACTCCCTCTGGGAAAGGGAGATTTTGGTCTCTAACTCCATTCTGACCTTCCCAGCATCCATTTTGACAATACCGCTCCAAGATCAGCCCTTAATTCACCCTCTAATTTCACATGGGCTGCCAAGGAACCCATTAGGAAATGGCTTTGGCTCTCTTCTGGTCAGGGTCAGACTTCTTTTCAGAAGTGATAAATCTCTCCAAGATTTAGCTCCCTTTACAGTATTTTATAAAATCAAGTCTTCTTTCCTATCACCACAACACCCTGTTTTTAAAAACAAGGAGGCGGCTTCACCCGTTCCCCCAGCCAGGAATAAAATGGGAACATCTTCCCCAGAAAGCATCATCAAAACAGAGAAAAAATGTTTTCCTGAAGCATTTGGATAATGGAGAAACGTTTCAAAAGCCCTTTCATGCCTAAAGAGTTTCTAAAACCCAAACCAAAATAGCTGACTGGGGGCCAAATTCAGACTACCCAGTGGGCTGCCCAAGTCACCACGGGTTATAAAATACCCTTTTGTAAAATCCACTTTATTCTGTAGAAACTTCATTCACCGTCACACAGCTGAAAGTCTCTGCTCAAGAACCAAGTGGTTTAGACCTGCTCTGGACCCAGCTTCAAGATTCAGCTCAGCCTAGAGATGATCTGCCACAGGCTTCACGCTCCCCCGTTGCTCGGCAGGCTCGGTGACTGGTTAAACTGGTTTGCAGTGGAAATGCAAGTCCCAGCCACATCCCAGTCAGCCTCACGCTCCCAGCTATAGAAAGGGCTGTGCTTACATTTTTAGAAATAACCACGCGGCTGGTGCCCCAGACTGTTTGTTGCCCAATTCAGGTAATAGTTTCACTTTGTTTACTTAAGATTAGGCTCTTTCATCCCAGTCTCCAGGTTGTTTAAAGGGGAAATGGTATCTCTTTTTTATTTTTTTTTCTTCTTTTTTTTTTCTTCTTTTTTGAAAAGGCTTTCTGCATGGTGACTCCTGGGTGCTTGGGGCTCCCTCTCACCATTCCAGTCTCCTCCAGAACTCTGTGTTGTACCAGCCTGTCCCTAATGTGGCCATTTTCCTAGGTGGTGCAAAAGCTTGTGGGATTTTGAGAAAAACCCCGCAGTGTGTAGTCTGCAAACTTGCTATTCTCACTCATGGAACATGAACCAATTCCTTCCCTAAGACGAAGAGCCTTATAGCCTTGGGTCAAAACCACACTAGATGGGTGCCTTCCGGAGAATGTCCTTGACATCTGGTTTTAAACGTGTGTTAATGAACAAGCCAATGCCTCCAAGCGAAGTCATGGCTCCCAGAAGAACATCTTAATCATTAACCATGAAATACACAATTTCCCTGCAGTTTAGAGAGGAGGGGTTTGGATGGAAGTAACGCTAAAGGCCATCAGGATACACACACAGTCCCAGTCCCAGTCTCCCACTGGGAGAGCAGTGAGCAAGGACCACTCACAGCCCATCAGCACATTGCTTTCATCGCCTGGCAGTGTCTTTCTCCCTCCAGCTACTGGTCTGTAGCAAGGACAGGACTGGACTGACTGTATTCATCCCATGAGGACTTTGGTTTAATCTCTTTACTACACAAAAAAAAGGTTTCTCACCTGGATTCCTCATACCATCCCTTTTTAACCAAAAGCCTCCAGAGACGGCTGGGCAGATCTCAAATTCAGGTGGTTTTCAGATCTGCCCTCACCACAATTTTATACACAGAAGGAAGGGTTGAGTTCAACCTCAAAATAGGCTCACAAAAGTTTTTAATCAAAGCATCCCAAGCTAATTTATTTCTCTTTTTCCTGTATTCAAACTCTCAGGCAGCCCCGTGCAAGTGCCGGCTCGCTGCAGTTTGTTAAACAAATGAAACGAAGACGTGGCCCTGGGAGGCAGAGATTGCTTTGATTTTTTTAAGGCTGGAGGACAAGGGAGCCAGTGAGAGCTGTAAGCACGGATGTCACGCTGGTGGTTTGCCTTGCAAGGACACTGCCCGGGGGCTGGCCATCTCCCGTTGATCAGTTGCCCCACAAACAGCCTGCCCGCTGGCTGCCCGCTCTGACTGCACTCAGAATATTTGCTTTCCTGTACCGAGGCCAAAATCAGTTGCCGAAAGGACACGCAGGACCGCTTGGCCTGGGAAGAGAGGAGGGTTTAGTGTGTCTCTGTGTGTACACAAGACAGATCAGATCAGCTCTGCAAACAAACCGGTGCCATCAACTGAAAGTTCCCAGGGTTTCCAGCAGCAGGAGGGGAAAACTGGCACCGAACGAAAGCAAAGTCTGCGGCGATCGCCAGGCACACAGGAGCTGAATGAAGACCACATTCAGGTTACTGGGCCAAAAACATTCTCTGTCTCTTCTCATTTGTTTGCAGAGCTTGTGCAGTCTTTTCCCTTTGCCTTAACACAGAATCCAAATAACTTTCTGCTAGAAACAGGAGGCAGAGCTGAACGGCATCTCAGAAGCTAGGCAGTGCCTGCAGCCTTCACAGAAACCCTGATCTAATAAGAATACGGATGCATTAATCAAAAGGGTGGTGATCAATGTCTAGTCTTCTGCTCTGTATTGGTGGGATGCAAAGGTTAAACCAAGAACCATGTAATTCAGCTAGAGCGTGAGGAGCAGGAGCTATAAAAATAACCTTTCCCCTTCTGAGTGACATCCTCATCTTCTGTGGTGGGGTTAGAAATCCTGCACAGAGGGCAGCTGGCCTTCACGTGAACTGCATGCTCCTGTGGCCTGGCCCTTCATTCTTCAGGGAGGATGGAGGGAAAAACCACTGAATTCACTCTCAGTGACTCAAAAGCAGCTGGGAACTGTAGGCAGAGCTTAAGCCCAGAGGTTCCCCTGGGGAAGGACCAGGGACAGGATTAGGCAAAGTTATGACGCAATTTCTAGGACAAAAAAAAGTGTAAATAAAATATTGACCCACTGAACTCCAGCTAAAACAAGGGGCTAAGCCAAGTAGGAGCACTGAGCTTCCCTAGATCCCTCAGGTCCCCCTCCCTCAGGTCAGGTTCTGGTGAGCACCAGTTACCGGCTGTTAAAATTGCTTCTTTAAGCACCATCATCCACTGCTGCTTCAGCTGGAAGCACACTAAACCCCACAGGATCATCTCTAGGCTCTGCTGACTCACTGGAGATAGGCTTTTAAAGCCCACCCTTCCTACAGCTCCTGCCCAACACCTTTGCAACTTTACACATGTATCTTGAGCCCAACACATTATACTTCTCAGAGGTCAGGAAGCTGGTACTCACAGAGCATCGTTTTGCCAGGCTACATGGTGATGCAACAGGAGCAGCTTTGCAAAATAAAGCTGGTTTGATGTGTGCACGTTGCCAGGTTGACGCTGTTCTACCACCAGAGCAATCCATGACACCACTGGAGTTAAGGTTGCTCCCAGATCAAAATAGTCAATGAGAACAGAAAGTCATTACCTTACAGATTTGATTAAATCCACACCAAGATTTCTGGCACATTGCACAATTCAGAGGTGACTTAGTCTAAGAAGTTTAAGACTTGACACGAGAAGAGTGTAAGGTCCTCAAGGCAGGGTGAACCTGCTTGTTGTGCTGAAGGCAGAGGTGCTAAAATGCATGTGCTGTCCCACACAAACCCATACTGGGAGTGGAGATGAGCCCAGCTGAAAAAGCTATATCCAGAGATTTCAACTCACAGCTGAACTGTGAGAGCTCAGATCTCTCCCACACGTGAAGATAAAAAGGGAACATTGCCAGGAAGTCTGAGATCCGAGATACAAACTCTTTGCAACTGTTAAACATTTCAGTGGGAGATTATATTTTTTTTAGCCCCTCTGGATCCTGCACTACCACATCTAGCAGCAAGAAGCCTAGTTTGGGTGTCTGAAGACAGTGAGGATGCTGGTGTCCCTTTCCTCAGGGCATTCCTGCCTGGAGGAACTTTGCTGGAGATCCCCAGCCAGCATCACAGGCTCGTTTGAAACCACTCTCTCTCGCTGTCAGCTCCTGCACAGCGCAAAGCTGAGATTCAGGCTGCGAGGCTACAAACTGTGAAGCAAAGGCAGAAGCAGCATGAGCTGGAGATGGGGGAGCCCCTTCCCTGGATCACACTCCCGTGTTACCACCTCACTCTGGCACTGAGCACCAACCCAGGGTGCCCCATGGCACAACAAGGCTCTGAGGATGCCCAGTGAGAACCAGTGGCTTGTGTGACAGGGGCATTTGTAAAACTGCTATTCAGAGAGTCTCGAGTTTGGTCTTTCTTTTCCATCCCTTTCTCTCTTTGGGTCTTCTTTACATTTTTGGGAAGTGAGAACACAAATGGTGGTTTCGTATATAACGCAGCTGGAGCACACAGCCATGGAAACTGCTGCTTAGGTGTGACTTCATATTTCTTATTTTGTCTGCTTTTGATTAAATTCAACAGTAGAAAGGACCATAACCATGAGATCCACCTGCTCCTCAGGAAACTTTGTTACCTGTCAGTTACTCAGTACTTTTATAGGTGTACAAACACTTATTTGTATAAATATTTTTATGAAAGCTTATATGTGTATATGTAATTGCAAAAAATATACTAAAAAACCCAAAACTAGTTGTGAGAAACTAATGAAGATGCTACGGAAACCTTTCAGTTTATACTTTCTAAGTGGAATGAAATGACCCCAAAATTAATTTCAAAACCTGAAGTCTGAGTCTTGAGTCATCATCCATAACATAATCCAATGTAAATGAGTAGTTTGATTTTTCTTCCTAAAGAGAAACCAGTATTTTTCCAAACAACTCTACCAGGGGATTTATCAAGTAACCATTTTTTCTTTACAGCTATAGCCTTCTAATTACATTCTAGGGTGAATTTTTAAGCTCTTCAGACTTGAGACATTACACACAATCCTCCATAATCTCTTCCTGAGGAAATTATTGTATTATTTAATAGTCTTTGTGTTGGGTAATTACAGCAGGCTTCCTTCCTCTCCCTTCCTTGTGCTCTTTATTTACATCTGCATCGGGCTCATAGGGCCACAGTCTCTGGTGACTTCCAGTTTTTTCTGATTCAGTGAGATGCAGCAAGAAGACAGAAGAAGAGGGGCTCAGAGGGATCACTCAGCGTGGCTGAACAGTCTGCAACACCCTTTTTCCTTCAGTACACATCAAGACAAACACAGCGTGGTAGCTTCCTCCGGGGCTGTAGGAGGAAGTGCAATGGCCGGGAGAAAAAGCCACGTGGGGAGGAAACTCTGAGAGTTTCCAGCTGATAAACACCAGAGCAGAGGTCAGCAAATGTCTGAGATGATTGCAGGTGGTGCTTTTTCTCTACCCAACCAGAGGTTAAGCATCCTGCTAGGTGGGAAGATCTCTGTCTCCAAGGCAGGATACAGGCAACTGGTAATATTTCAAGCCAGTTCAAGGCTGTAGCTTTTGACTCTGGTGGTTTCCCAACAAGGTGGGAGCTGGGAGATTCTCAGGGTTGCCCTCACAGGATGCCAGAGGTCCTGAGCTCTGCTGTGCACCACTTAAATTCTGCCACTGGCTCACTTTAGACAGCAGTTGCCGGCCCTGACTTTACAGCACCTCAAAAGCTGTGGGCTTTGAAAATCAGGAAGGATGGCTGATTCCCGAGTCATATTTTATTTCTACCAGAAGGGAACAATGAATAAAAGTAACACTCCCTAGAACTGGCAGCAGAGGCAGTGCTTGTACAGCCTTCTGAGATGTTTAGCCCAGCACACTGGGCTGGAGCTCAACTGCTACGTGCCGTTCCTGCCAGAGACCACCTCTGACCTGGACAAACCCCCTCCTGCCTTTTCTAGCACCATTCCCCAGACAAGCACTTCAGTACTAGACCACTCCAAGACTCAAACCAGCTCCTGGTTAGGATGCCTTCTCCCAGGGCAGGGTTCAAGATATTAATGAAAAATGAATGTGTTCATGAAGTTTCCTCAGAATGGAGACCAGGTTTATTACCATATTTTTCTGTTTAGGAAGAAGGCAACAGATCCAGAAGGCTAGAAAAGACACCTGGAAACCAAACTTCTTTGTGTACAGTGGAGGGACTGTCCCATCTCCTACCACTGTCCTGAGACAAAACCCTTCCTTTCCTCCACAAAACTCCTGCATTGTGACAGGGAATTTTTTTTTCCAGTATGGAACCCAGATTTAACCCATGAGCATATAAGAGCAAATTAAATATTAATATCCATTCTTTTTTCCACCTCCCCAAAAAATAGGAGGTGATTAGAATGGCAGATGAGACCGCATTCAGACAGCTGCATTCAGACTTCAGTGGCTGATCCTTATTTAGCAAGAGTGCTGAATACAAACCTTACACACACACAGCTTTGTGCATTATAACACCATTAACACTGAATCAGTAAGAGCACTTTGAAAATGAAATCCATAAAAAGTGAATTTCACATTAAGAAAAAATAAGCAGCCTGTTCACTACTGATCAGCTTTGTTGCCTGGGTACCAAGTACAGTGGCTCCTTTTGCTCCCTGCCAGGGCCCTCTAAGTGCGTGCTATATTTTATTTCAGCCCAGAACCATTGCAGCTCTTTATTCATCTCTGGTGAAATGCTCCGTTTGCTGCTGCGTGCAGACCCAGGCTGGCGTCGGAGACAATCCTGCCTGCGTGTCGAGGGAGCTCGCCCAAGGCTGCCTCAAGGATCTTTCAAGGGAGGATTTAAATTCCTAAAAGCCTTTTTGTCTTTGTAAGGCACAGCAAACAGCGCTTCTTCCACCGACCTACCTGCTTGTCTGTCAGTACTGAAACAATACTGGGCTGGGCTGCCTGGCAGCCGCATCCAGCTCCTGCGCAGGCCCCATCACACTGCAAGAGCAGAGGTGTGGTGGAGAAATGGCAGCAGGACGGGTGGTTTTCCTAACCCTGAAAAAGCTGTGATGATTTGCTGAAGATGTGGTCTGCAAAGGCGTCAAACTGATGTCTTGAGGCACCAGCAGATGTTGTCACTGTGACTACACAGCATCAACAAATGTAGCAATTGTGAAGGCACAGCATCCTTCATCAGCCGAGCCTCGGGAACCCACTGCACTGGTGAAGCAGGACACAAGAGGCCTACAAGAAAGCTGGGGAGGGGCTGTTTCCCAGGGCATGGAGCAATAGGATGAGAGGCAGCGGTTTTAAACTAGAGCAGGGCAGATTTAGATTGGACATTAGGAGTAAGTTCTTTACTATGAGGCTGGTGGAACACTGGAAGGGGTTGCCCAAGGATGGTGGAGGCTCCATCCCTGGAGACATTCAAAGTCAAGCTTGACAGGTCTGAGCAACCTGCTCACTACAGGGGAGGGTGGACTAGATGACCTTGAAAGGTCCCTTCCAACCCAATACATTCTATGAACACACAAGCTCAGAGGTGCTGGCACTTGGACCAATAGCCAATTTTCCTCTTTTCAGGAATTAACTTATTTGCTTTCTCCTTCTCTATTTGCAAATTAAAGGATACATTCTTTAGTGCCCAGCTCTACAGACTCTTGCAGAATTAAGCTAGGTTCTTTCCTTCCCATCATCACATCTAGGTGAACTGCAGGACAAAGTCAGCCCCTGGACAATGTGGCTGCAAGCCCCAGTGCCCTGAAGGGGTTTCCAGGGCTATAATCAGCTAGGATTAATAATTACATCCATCTAAAGGAGTGAAACCCAGATCATTGCATTTAAGCTGTAGTGCACTCTCAGACAAGTTAATAAGGAAGAAAAAGAAGAAATTCTTACTGATCCCAGCAGATTGAAACACACAAAGGGAGGAAGTTGATCTGCAAGTAACATTTTCAGGTAACTGCTTTTCAGAAAACTATCACACCTCAAAGCCACTTCAAAGAGGAAGGAATGGCAGTAGCCATGGGGAATTATTCCCATTAGTATCTCCAGTGCTGGAGATCAGGGGCTTTCCAAGGAAGCTTCTGACCCTGAAGAAGGAGCCTAGCAGTGAAAGACCAACAATTCTCAAAAACTAACTGGTAAAAATATTGGTAAACTCAGCTTCTTCCAATTACACCAAATAACTGTGCGTTCAGTGGAAAGACCAAGAGTCTCATCACAGCAAGAGCAAAGGCTACTCTTGCTTTTTGCCCTTGTTGCTCCTTGCAGAGCATGTTCCCTGAAGGTAGGGCTGGAAACGAACTTTCTCCCTCAACAATTCTCAAGAGAACATCAACTCCAAAAATAGAATGGTCTCCTCCTATTTAGTGGTATCACCCCTATGAAAGATTTTTAATTTGTGAATGGTTTGTATCCAGCTCAGACCAGAAATGCCTATTTTTTTCAGCTGAAGAGGGAAGACAGCATATCTGATACAGCCCTGACACTGCACAGGCTGAATTTTCCAGCCTTAGATCTTTAATGAGCTGTAGCAGGGCATTTTTCCTTAAGTCTGAGCATAATGCTTTCATCTTCCATAAACGACTGTAGGAGTGACAGGGGTACACCCAAGGCTGTGCTGGTTACCCACTGAATCACCTCAAAGAGGCAGCCAAGAGGAGCTGTCTGGCTAGAGAAGGGAGTTTCCTATAAAAGCAAAAGGTTGCGGTTGTTCTGTTTTGGTTTTTTTTAACTCTTACACCAAAAGCCACATTTCCCCAGTTACTAGGCAGGTCCTTTCACCAGCGACTTGAGAGGCAATGTGGAGACAAAGACAGAAATGCACAAAGTGGAAATAAAGCCCAGCAGTTTCAAGACAGGGCTCAAGAAAAAGTTGTACTTACAAATCAGCCCAAAGGCGGATTCATCAGTAGTTTTAAACTGCCTTTATGAAAAACAAATCAGATTCATTTCAAAATAGCTACGGTCAAAGAACTAAGAAATGTTTAACTACAGTTATACTAGGTCTTATTATGAATATGGCTTCACAACATCCCATGACAGAAGTGCCAAGACATTTAAACAGCTTCTTGGTCAGCTCACATTAGCTTTAAGATTCAGTGACTATGAGCAAGAGAAGTCTGTGCTCCTGTTCCTGTTTGTCTACTGCAAGTTCTCAAAGAAAGCTTAGAACTTGCCCTTAATATGCAAATCTACAGAAAAAACCAAACCAATCATACTAGGAGACCAAGCATTGCTCCCTGCTCACTAGTTTTGACTTACCTATGTCCTCACAAAGCCCATCACCAATTACCTGGTGAAATCCCACCCTCTTCAAACAAATTCACATGACGAAAGGCAGAGGATGGAGTGCATTTTGCCTGCCTTGGGGGCCTTTCCTGCCCCCATACCCTCAAACCAGAGTGGTAATGCTGGAGTACGATGGCAGTGCTGGGGCTTCCCTGAAGCACTCCTGCCAGGGAACCTCAGAGCTTAGCTTCCTCTCAGCATGTGTTCAACAAGAAGTGCTTCACCCCGATGCAACCACCTTTGATTACAGTCAGCCACTACTGTGACCAAGCCTCCCTCCCAATTTGTTTCTGAGAAGTTTAAAATGCCAGTGACAAGTCTTCAGGGGCTTCTTGAGAACTTGAACTTAGCCACAGAATGCAAAACAAGGCTTCCCACAGAATCAAGACACCTGTTACTCATCAGTCCTTTCCAGCTAGCTGCAGAGCACCAAAGTTCTGAAGTGTTTGTTTCCCCTCCTTTCATCTCCTAGGGTTTACAGGGTGTGACAGTACCTGTGAAATGAAGCCTTTACTAGCAGAGAGAAATTGGCTGGTGGCACTGCCATCAGGTGCTCCCCCATGCCAGCCAAACTCCACAGACGCTGGTAAGTCATGCTTTTGTTTTTAGGGTAGTTAACAGGACAGGTTTAAGCACTTTCCTGTACCTTTTCTTACAGGCAAACTGAAGAAGTTTTATCTGTAATCTACTCTTTAGCCTTGCCTTTAACCACTTTCCCCACTCTTTCTTAGCAGTATTCACTTATACAACAAACACTAAAGACATTTAATGGAAGGTAGATCCTGACACATTGAGCCTAAAGCTTAGAGTCTGCCTTTGGAGGCAAGCAAGAAAGCACTTCTAGCACAGATTAAGGCCAGAAACAGATCTGTTTTATCCTGCAGATATAACGAAGACTTAAGAATATCAACTATGATGTTTTTAAGTGCTTTGCATTTATTATAAAGTATTAATAATTGAGTGTATGGAAAATGTTTCTCTATACTAGAGAATAAAATGACAGCTTTTACAAGTTAAGCTATACAGTACATGAAATGCTGCACACTTTTTCAGCTGCTTGAAACAGTATTTGCTATACAAGTGAAAAAGGGTAGACTTAGAAGTTTATTATTTATAATACAGTGTGTTAGAAAGCACAAACAAATAACATTCAAAATAAACAAGCTCAAAAAATCTAAAGAAATCTTTAGATGACATGTACACAGATTATACTCAAGTTTCAATATACATGTTATTGTTCCCCACAAGACGCTCCACTTTGACTGGATTGCTGGAACATGATGAACATTGAAGGTGCAAGAAAAGCACCTCCCAAGCCACATAAGCATTGGATGGGCAGAAGAGCAATTTCCTGAAGTGTTCTCCACAGTCTTTGGCTCTACTGTTTCTTACAGCCATATACTGTGGCAACACAAGAAGAGAGATGGGCTCCAGTTACAAGCATTGTCAATGCCAATCCAGTTACCTAGGGAGTTGCTAGAGCAATTCAAGGCACTCTCGCCAGTGCTGCCTGCCCACAGAACCCCCTGTGCAGGACACAGCATTTTAGGAGACAACCAGGCTGGGCTAAAGCATGTTCTTGAAGGACATGGAATGAACAGTTCCAGACAAACTCCTTCAGAATGTCCAGTTCCAAGTTCATTCATTCATACTTCACAGGCACACCAGCTTAAGAGAAACATTCATGTGTACGTAGGTAACACTTTGAAGTAAACTGCTTCAAATGTGTTGAGTTGCTTTATGGTTAAAGTGGTGTAAAATATCAGCAGCTTTGAAGATAGTGTTCAAGGGGCATGTTGAGCCTAATCTCACAGTAAGATTTTAAGCCTACTTCACAGTTTAACAGTTGTCTCCTTTGCCTTTCCTTCTTGTTAAGAGGCAGTGCCTACAAGGAATCATCTTTTACAACTGTTCCGCTTACAACATAAACCATAATGTCAACACCCCCCAAGAAAACATACTCACAGTAACACTGTTTGCTCTGATGCATGTGGTATTGACACTTAATTGTAAGCTTCTCCCATAATATAAAATACCTTCTAGACCAAAAAGCTTTAAAGATATTGCACTGTTGTATTTTACTTTTGCCTCCCAATCTCATTCCAAGTGTGTACAAAACTGTAAATAAGTCCTTTTTATACAGTCTTCAGTACTGTACACCTGCGTTCCAAGGAACTGGAATTCAGTGACACCTTCGTTAGAGATACAGTAGCCTAAGCACAGTGTAAGTTCTGTCCAGCTGCCCTCTTTGTACAGTAACCAACAGGCCACTCCTCCCACATCAGACCTTCAGCTTCTTCTTCTGATCAAAGTACGCGTCAAATCTGGACAACGCATATTCCTGGGGAAATAAGGGACATTCAGTGCTCAGTACAATACAGAAAACATAGCAGAGTTTTCTTAATTGGGATGAGGAAGCATAATGAAGGTATTAACTGTGTCACCTTCCTAATCCACCAGCTCAATGCATTAATTAGCTCTATTTGGGAAGGATAATCCCTCCAGAGGCTGTTCTGGCCTCTTAAAATTTCCTCCAATCTTATTTCAACTCTAACACTAGTAGAGCTGCCAGGATGTCAGAAAAAATAGTAACCAAGGTCAGGATTTCACTGAAACAGAAGGTGTCTGCAACACTTCCTGTGGGGCTGTCAGCACACCTGGGATGTGTATCACTTTACAGGGCACTAAACATCTACCAGGAGTTAGGCTGATCTGTTTCTCAAGTACAAGCAGCTACCTGGCATCACTGCTGTCACACACCGAGTACCAGCATGCTGTTACATGTGCACTTTGACTACTCGGTTCCCAGCTCACACTTGCTCCATTTAGCTCTTGCAGAGAGATCTTTTATTGCAGAACCTCAGTGCTAGGCCTGGCACATATGGCTATAGGCTCTCTATTTAGCAACAGGAAGAATCTCTGAAGTTTTTACAACCTTAGATGTTCTTTATATTAAGGAAAGAGCACAAACTAGTAATAAATTGATTTTTAAAAAGTTTCACTCCATTCTGAAGACATTAGTTGCTATGAAAGGCTATTTCGTTTACTTTCTGATAAGGTACTTCAGGTTACTTCATAGTATATACATTTTTAGTTATGTGAAACTACAATTTAAATAACTTACCAGGTAACCAAACTCGATGGATGAGATCTTTGCTTGTATAATAGACCACAGACCCCAGAAGAAGTGTGATGCAAGGGCAAACCTGAAATCACAAAGCTGTGCTTACTGAAAATACCCAGCTAAGTCACACCACTTTATTTCAATATTTGAATAGCATGCCCTAGTTTGGGGATGAAGAAAAGGTGTGGACAAGTATGACATTAGAAAAATAATTTCGTTAGCTTCCCCAAGGAGCAGTATTTTCTTTACTCCATACATCTAGAGGTTACAATGGACAGGTTTTTCTTTATCCCAGATAATTTATAACTGATCTTGGCTGAAATTTCTCCACCCCGTGAGGTATATACAATATAGGTATCACCATGGAAGTTTCAAGATAAAAGAAATTACCTGTTAACTTCTATCAACACTTCTTCTTCTAGCTTGGACTTCTCTTCATTGCTCAGATTTTCAAAGCCATCTTGGAATTCAGACAGGTAACTGGAGATAAAATGAAGCTGGAAGGCAAGTAAGTAACAGTTACAACTGTTCCTCTCAAAGCATATTTGCTTCTTTCAGAACTAGACAGGCCTTCCAAGGAGTTGTCATTCATTTTTTCCAAACATCGACAGTGCTGGAATTAGCCTTAAGATTAATGGTGGTTCTACTAATTGCCCGAAGGTCCATAATATTAGGACAACAGACAACATTTTGTTACTGCCAACTTGTTTCACTGCTGCAGTGCACAACTACTGGACTCTCAGGTGCATAGG
The DNA here is from genome assembly GCA_025331215.1 of Actenoides lindsayi. Lineage (NCBI taxonomy): Eukaryota > Metazoa > Chordata > Aves > Coraciiformes > Alcedinidae > Actenoides > Actenoides lindsayi. The sequence continues at coordinate 19,404 of WTSP01023232.1, read as the reverse complement.
TACATGGTGCATAGTAAATATTCTATCCTGAGTTTTCTCTATCTAAAAGTTTCCTAAGTTTTTCTAGCTAAGCCTCTATAATCTTTAAAGCAAAAGTAGCCAGGACTACAAAAAATGTTATATTTAAAGAAGTCATGCGGGAAAGGTCTTGGAACAGAGCAGGTCCAAAACAGAACCAGAAAAGAGAGTTAAGATTTGAAGACTGTGGACACTGGCATTTTGTTAACGATGTCTTACGTGCCTACCTGTTGCTGCTTTGAAGGATATTTAAGAACACTAGCTTTGAAGAATGGGTACTTCTCATATGTGTAATCATACATCCATTCACAGAAGTGATTTCCAATGTCAAACCCTCTGAAAAAGATAAAGATGGAGCATCTCAATATATTTGCATACCAGCAATCTGGTTTTGCTTAAGCAAATCTAAAATCAAGCTTAAGTGCAAGACTGCTTAGAACTTACTGCAGTTTTGCTAAAGGAGGCAGAAAATTGATGACTAGAACAGAAATTTTTTCAAGTTATTAAAATTGATGAGTAAAGATGGGCAGTTGAGAATGAAAGCCACCAGCTATATGAAAATGCTAGACTTTGCTATCAAGTTTTATACCAGTGGAGACAATAAAATACTTGAGTATGAACTGTATCTCAGCATGAAGTCAGACCTATCTCCAACAGTAGCATTATTGCAGGCAAAGAGGTCACACTCAAGATATTTAACATATCCCACTTATGTTACAGAATTCAGGGCTCCATTATGTTCCAGTTATGCTGATGTTTAATGATCCCACACTTGGATCATCCTTAAACAGCGGTACTATATGACTGAGGTAAGAACAAAAAGCATTTTGTGAGGAAAAACCCCAGGATTACTCATCTGCACAGATGAGAAAGCTGTTTGAAAAGACTGAGGAAAAAACCAACCAAACAAAAAAAAGCAAAAGCAAACCTGCCCTACATACATATCTGCTGTTCCCCTCAGGTTATTGCTAGAAAGAAATTTTGACACAAGCAAGAAGCCATTTGTGCATAAACAACCCCTCAAGTCTGGGCAACCAAGGAGCTCCAACAACTCTTGACTACTCTGTGCCTATACTCAACACCATTGGGATCAGAGTTGTTTTGACTACTTATATTTGCTGTTCACCTCTAAAAGAGCAGAGCATGATTGCCTAGAACAGGCAGGTGATCAGCAGTGCAGCATGTGCTCTCGCTGTAGTGTGTAGAATAGAATACACTTTCCTGCTGAACAGAAAATGAAGAGATTTACCGGTAATTATAGCTGCTGTATTCAAAGTCAATGAGCATCAGCTTTTGGTTTTCTGAATTCTCCCTGCCTTCCAGAAGCAAGACATTACCTAAATAATACAAAAATTCAAAATAATACAGCATATTCAATAACAACCCAGGAAAATTATAGAAAAGCAATATTGTATCTTAAGGATCGTTGTTCAGACAACCCCAGTTATCCCTTACACCTGCACAGAACCACAGGAAAAGCCAAGTTGCACTGGCTCACTGAAAATTGAGACATGTACAGTAAACCTTGTAAAGCAAGTTCTCTCCTGTACAGGCAGAGGTGGATTTGTTGTCCCAAGCGCTGTCCATCTCCAGTGTTTCACACACAACTAACTCAGGTGTCACCATCAGCCTCAGCAGCCCCTGCTGAATTGTTTCTTTCCACAGCTTGAGGTCTAAATTATGTAGCATGTCTTGTGCCTGCACAGCACTATCACTGATCACACAATGCTTGGGACAGGAATTGCTTTTCAGCAGCCTGAAAAGCCACAGGCTGATCATGTTGCTCTCCTACTCTGTGGCACAATTGGTACCTACAGAGCACCTCAGTCTTTTCCTTCCTAACAGGGAGATGGCTTTATCTTGTCCTTCAGTTCACCTTGTCTTTCAGATAAGTTATAGTGACATCAGGTTTGCCGCTGTCAAGTGCCAACTCATACACACATTTAAGAGTCATTTCAATTTCTGCAGTAGTTTGTCCCCTCTCCTCACGTCTATCTGTTCTCTATCCCACAGAACAAGCACTTGGTATTTTGTCCCACTCTGCTTTGGAAAGGTAGGTTCCAAAACTTGCCCCAGCACTGCCATGCTCTGACTCCGCCAGTACTGCATCCTGTCACACCAGCAATGAGACCTTGACCTCCCCCACTATGGAGCTAGCTCTTCAGATCTCCAATCACCCTTACTCTGCCTATCCTCCAGGGCAGTCCTCTTCCATGCCAACTCCTCAGTCTTAGCTAACACGGCCAGGACTCCTGAGAACAAACCAGCCCTGCCTAAGGTGCTGGTATAGCATCCCTCCAGCTCAGCCCAGCTTATGCATGTGACAGGGAGCACGACACCCAACATCTTCAGTCCTGCTTCCCTTCCATCTCTTTAGAAAACTGGCTCAGATAAATTGTTACTCTTTCCATGACTCCCGAAGTGAGCACACTAAAAAAGGGTCTCCTAATGTTTCTTACCAGTACAAGCTGAAAACTGCTGAGTCAAACTAGTCTCCGTTTTCACCATTCCCTGTACTTTTTCAGATGTTTCCTTGAAAAGGACTAAAGCATACCCTCCCCTGACTGCATACCGCAGACAGCTAAGAAAGCTACAGTCTTAACAGAAAACACACAAAGCTCCCATCATCAACTGCCCCACATGAACAGAGCACCTGAGCATGCTTGGTTTAATCCAGTTATGACTTGAGACATTCTCTTCATTAGCCTGAAGGGCTAATTTGAAGCCAACGCGCTTTACTTTGCAACCGCTGCACACTGGGAGTGCACAGGCTGCTGTTTCAGGTCAGCTGCCAGGGCAGTACCTCCATAATGTGACTACCTCTCAAAGCAAACAAGATTAATAATGCATGATTGAACAAGATCATGAAATATTAGCAGCTTACCTTCTTGACAGTCGTTGTGGCAAAATACAACTGGTGATGAAGTAGCTTCAAGCATAGCTCTAGAAAACAGAAGTACAGGATCTTGTAAGTAACAAATCAGAGTTCAGTTCCACTTCCAAGTAAAGAATGGATTTTGTTATAAGAATTTGAAACAATATTCATTTCTAGCAAGACCCTGTTATCTCAATTAGGAGCCCAAGATCAGGATGACAAAGTTGAACTTGACTGATCAGCAAGTCAGATCAGCAATCGATCGTATCAGTTTGGAGTCATACGAGACTCAGGTTAGTTAGAGGCAAAACCAGTCCCCAACTTGTAAAGTAAAATGAATATAGGGTATTATACTGTATAATGTGTTCAAACAAGTAGACAAGCTCATACTGAAACAGGGCAAATTGGAAGACAGTGGTAGCCAAAATAAGCCTACCTTAGATTCTTCATTTCCTGGGGTAGATTGTAACTGAGGAGTTTGTTCAGTTTTCTAGTTTGGGATTCTCTGGTGAATTTAATCCTCAGCACTTGATTTAGATATCTGTTAAAAATAGAGACAATAGTAGAACACTTGTGACAATAAGCATATTAGTCTTCCCATGCTAAGATACCATTTAAACTAAAATCAAAAAAGGTTAAAAAAAAAGATAAAGTGTTACTATTTTTCAAGGTAATTTAAGTTTCTCAGGCAACTATGAAACAGTTTAGGGGTACAGGGAGAGCTTGCGCCCTCAGGAGAATTCATTCTGATAACAAAATTATAACTGGTCATCTTTTTTCCCTACTTTAAAATACAGCATAACTTACTTTTCCATTGTTCCAAAAAGCCACTTAGGTTCTTTATTAAACGGCATTTTCATGCCATGAAATCTAGCCATCTTCTCAGCTATTTCAGCAGATATGTCAGGTAAGCTTAGTTCTTCAGTACTTAGTTTCCTGCTCTGTAATAAAATACAGTATTCATAAAATACAGTTAACTGATTAATTACAAAAGTGCAATTAATTACAAACACTAGCAGTAGTCTCTAGATAGTGTAGTATTAAATACTAGCATAGTATTCAAGCAATACACTTTTTTATCCCAAATTAACTTAACAAAATTGCCACCTTTAGAAAAGCCAAGTTAGCCAGCCTAGCTTACTTATGACTTAATTGTCTTCTAGATTGAGACCTGGGGAATATCACATCTCACACTAAGAATATCTTCAAAGAACACTGGGTATAAATATTTAAGAACATCAAAAGCATCTGCTCTCATTGCTTTTAAAAGAAAGTGTTACTTCATAGCTTCCAACGCTATGTTTGGTATCTAACAGGCTTTTTATCTTCATTTATTAGTCTCTGCTACAGCTGAAGAGGTTTTAAGATATCTCTCCCTGGCAAGAGCTATAATTGGGCTCTCCAACACCCACTATAAACGTATCAAATTACAGCTAGCAATTACTAGTCTGCCAAGTATTCCATTTCCACATCCCTGCTTTTCTGGGCAGTGCAGAGACCTTCTTGTCATGATCAATTAGAAGAGCTACCAGCAGCCCACCAAGTAGCCGTGAACAGGACTTACGGGAATGAATTCCTCCAGTCGCCCTTGGGGAAAGATTCCATACAGCTTTGGGCCAAGAGCTCTCTCTGCAAGAATGGCAAACATAACACTTTCCAGAACCATGGCTTCTGCCCCCTGCAAAAAAAATTACAAACCAAAAAAGTCAAACGACAATTAAAGCATTAGTTGGCACTTGCACCAACTAATTAGTGGTGCCTGCACCATCTAATGAACTTAAGGGTGCACAATAGCTGAACATGCTACAGAGTGAGACATTTTAGAGTTAGCTTTATAAAAAAAACAGAGACTGAGCATTTTACTAACCAAAGTTTCTTGACAAATAGCAACTCGTAGTTAGCATGGGAGCAATACGAAACACTGGTTTCAAGTTTAAAGCTGGGGAGGAAAATTGCATTGCTTAATAGGTACTGTTGTGGGCCAGGTCAACGGAAAACTACGCAAAACCCCAAACACCCTCTCCTCCCTAACCTGTGGGAACTCTGCAAATTCATTTCCTGAAGGAGTTTATCCTACTGAAGCACAGCGCAGGAACTATAAATATTATCCTTGGCTATTTTAACACACACTGGAACACTGCCCCACAAAAGGACATTTTAACTATGCAAGTGAATGAAAGACTCAACTAACCAATTTTTCATTTAGGAGAATGACCTAAGATTTGTTTGTTAAGCACATTTTAGGTCTTCCCTCTTTTTTTCTTGAAGAAATAATTTAAACTCCTGCTAAGGAGCATGTATGTGTGAATAAACATTCTTCCTTTGCTACCTCCAAACATACGTCAAGTTTCAATAACTTTTCTTCAAGGTTTTCCTTACATCAATAAACTCAGTCCATAACAATCACAAGCAGAAAGCTTTCTAATATTAATGTTTAAAAAATCATAGAAATATTTAATATGTCTCAAAAATACAGTTAAATCACTGTAGTATAGCTTTCCTAATGGGTAAGATTAGCTGTAAGTAAATACAGCAGCCACAGTATAAATCACTACTTCTGGCAATGACATTAGCCAGAATCCAGTTGTACTCCAATCCTAGAGGTCTGCTCAGCCTCTGCCTACTTCTGAGCAACTCACCTCAAAGCCATGACACTTAGGAGCATATGTATTAAGAGAAAAAAATTTAAAAAGCATTCAGATATTTTGGATTACAGAGCCTTTTGTGTTGCTGTAGCCACTGCAGTCTCAGACAGTAAATAACTCTTTCCATACAAGTTCCACTCTTGTGTGTGTTCCATCCAGGCAGTTCCATTGATCAATGACTTTTATTACTGGCCCACACCTTATTTTTCTGGCATCTTCAACAAATTCTAGCATTTCACATTGAAGTGTAGGAAAGACTCACATAATTACATAACGGAGTACTGTATTCAGCTTTGGGCCCCTCACTCCCAGAAGGACATGGAGGGGCTGGAGCGTGGCCAGAGAAGGGCAATGGAGCTGGGGAAGGGTCTAGAGCACAAGTCTGGTGAGGAGCAGCTGAGGGACCTGGGGTTGTTGCACGAGAAGTGCACACATGTGTCAGGAAGGACCATCTTTTGATACACCCTGTTCAGGTCGTTTGCCAGTTCGAGACCTTGCGGCCGAAGTGGGTGAGCGTTGCGGTGGGAAACGAGCCCCTTGCCTTTCTTGCAGGTTTTCAAGCCGTACCAGGCATCCCAGCACGACATGTGCCGGTTCCACTCCGAGGACTACATCGACTTCCTGCAGAGAGTCAGCCCCAACAACATGCAGGGCTTCACCAAGAGCCTCAACGCCTTCAACGTGGGCGATGACTGGTGAGTGCATTGCTTGTGGCCAGAGAGCTCTTCCAGAACGTCCAGTTTATGCCTTAGCCTTTAACCAGGGTGAGGAGCATGTCCCTTCTGCACAGATCAGATGAGGGAACCTCCTCAATTCCTTTCCCTTCTCTTCAGATCCTACACTCTACCTTTTTAGACCTGTATTTAAGGCTGTGAGCTTGTTGGGCGTAGAAGCCATATATCATTTTAGATACCTTAACATAGAATAATGGAATGTTTTGTCTTAGAAGGGACCTTAAAGATCATCTTGTTCACCCCCCCTGCTGCCATGGGCAGGGACACCTCCCACTAGAGCAGGCTGCTCAGAACCCCAGCCAACCTCACCTGAAACTATTCCAGGGATGGGGCATCAGCCACCTCTCTGAGCAACCTGGGCCAGGATCTCACCACCCTCGGCATCAAAATATCTCTTCCTTCTCTCCAGTCTAAATCTTCCTCTTCTAGTTTCAATCCATCACCCCTTGTCCTGTCCCAACAGCCCTTGCTCAAAAGTCTGTCCCCATCTTTCTGATAGGCCCCTTGAGGCACTGAAAGGCCCCAAGAAGGTCTCCCTGGAGCCTTCTCCTCTGCAGGCTGAACCCCCCCAGCTCTCCCAGCCTGGCCTCCCAGCAG
>WTSP01023231.1:0-36538 GCA_025331215.1 Actenoides lindsayi | reverse complement strand
CGGGGCGGTCCCCCCCCCCGCCATCCTTCCCAGCTCGCCCTTTCTGCAGGGAAAAGGAGTTAGTTGGGAAAGCTTTGCCACCGAGTCCCGGTAATCCCCACGGGGCAGCCGGTAAAACCCCGCTGATCCACACCCAGCAGCCCCAGCGCTGGCTCGGGGCTGGTATGTGCTGCTAATTCCACCACCCCCCCCCCCCAAACCTCCCGGGGAACGGTCACCGCTGGTGGCACTGCTGGTGGCACTGCTGGTGTCACTGCTGGTGCCACTCGCTCCTCAGGGAGCAAAGCGAGAGGGCTCAGGTGCCTCCCTGCCCCGTGGCTGTGGGGTGGAGGTGGGTGCTCCAAGAAGAGTTGCAGGGTCCTTCCTGGAGCTTGGTGACTGGCCAGTTCCCTTGCTGGGACCACTCACAGGGTACTGGGACCCACCCAGAGCTCCCAGGAGAGGTGTCCAGTTTCCAGCTGTTGCAGCACTGTGGGGTGAGAAGCTGTTGCATTTCACACTATGGATGCTGCTCTCTGAATCCTCATCCTGCTGGTCCTTCCAAAGGTTTTCCATGATCTCTATCCCCTTTACGTTGTAAAGTTTTCAGTTCCAACAGCTGACCAAGTGAGCTGTCACTTCCCAGCTCACTGCTGGGCCACCAGCTCCTGCCCACCCTGCTGTACCAGGGACCTTCCCTCCCTGTCACTCCCCAGGGACAGAGTTTTGTCCTCTTCTTCAAGAGGGGCTGCTTGATGCTGTCAGACTCTTGAAGGATTGCAAACTTGACTCTGCGAATAAAGCCACGGAGCCCCCATATACCACCCATCACATCTTTGTGGACATCATAAATTGTCCCCTGCAGCTCAGTGGCTCTTGATATCACCTGTAATCAATTTTGTGGCTCTTCCCTGACTTTTCACTCAGCGATGGGTGTGAGCTGAGCACAGCTCCTGGTCAGGGCACACCAGGACACACACAGCCTTCCATCTTCTGCTCCAGCTCACCTGTGTCACTGCTTTGGGGAGCATGATCACAAATTACCTGCCCAGACCCCCAAGCGCCTCCTGGGAGAGAGTCCCCCACCTATGGGAATGGAGATCAGGACCCCCAGTCTGCAGATATGGGGCCAGAGCCCCTGGTCTGCGCTCTGCTCCTGCAGAGTGGCTTCATACGTGGCTAGAAACACACTGCTCTTCAGAGGGCATAGTGGCTGCTCTCTCCCACCGCAGCCCGTGTCATCTGCAGACAATATTAATTATGTTTTTCATCCATTAATCACTTAGAACATTAATCATGTTGTCTTTGTATTAAATAGCCGAGGACTGGGACTGCAGGAACTCACTCGCAAGTGATGGGCCTCATCTCAGCTGCTTCCGAGAGCTGACGGCCGGCCAGCGCTCAATTCCATCTCACGTATGCCATGTGGCTGCTGTATTGTTTAGTCTCTAACAGAAATCTGGGGCCGGGTTGAATGACCTGTCCCACACCAGCGCTCTGCCTTGACACAACTACCGCCTCTAGAATGACATCACAGAGCCCTCGGGTTTGCTGGAAGGGATCCCTTGCCCATAATTGCACAGCGGCTGCACTGTCAGCTGCCCACGAGCGTCTCACGAAACGCGGTGTCTTTGCCTGCTCTGTGGCTGCCTGTGCCTGGAGTCAGGCTGGCAGGAGCAGGAATGTGGAGAAGCAGCTGTATGGAACATGCTCCTCAGCCTGCGTGCAGAGCACCTGCAGCTCCTGGCAGGAAAATCTGACCTTTGAAGCATCCCCTTGGGGTGGTTCTCTCAGAAACTCCCAAGATTTGGTGGGATGGGGACTCTGGTGGGCTTCAATCCAGTCTCTGACTCATGGCAGAACTGTCCCCAATACTCGGTCAGGGTGGTTGTGGCTTTGTCCACCTGAAGCTTGAAAGCCTCTAAAGAACTTCTGCTTGTTCCCACACTGGGATCCTTCCCAGAGTCAATACTGCACCTTGGCCACAGGATTAAACATGCCAGATCTTGGCTACAAAATGCATGGTCCCTGCTTTTCAACCAAGAGCAGAGAAATCTTCCTCCCATGCTGCAAAGTACTTATGGTTGGGGATCCGGCCATTGTTTCATTGCCACAACTACTCCTTGGGTCAAAAGAATTGAGGCAGGTCGTTGATGTTTGGCACAGCTTTTCTCCTACCTTTTCCCCAAAGCTTGTGTCTGAACCTGCCTGAGGAGCACCAACATTCCTCCAGCAGACAGACATGGGGGACAGCTTCCTCCCATCAGATGCTTACACTTCTCCCTGGGCACTGGAGCTGCTGGAGCTGCTGGAGCCTGGTACCAATACCGTGCTCACAACAGCTGGGTCTGAGGAGAGCAGCAAGTCTGGCTTCCCAAAAACATCTGACATTTGGAGATTTGGTTTTGTTTGGATGTAGAAAGAACCCAAGACACAGAGTTTCTCCAGTCGACAGATTTTTTTTGGAGGAGGGGGGCTTGGATCCGAAGCCGGCTGCCCTGACGCCCAGGTCCAGGGAATTCCTGGGAATGCTGACTTCATGCTACTCCTCTTGCTGCTCTGTCCTCCAGCCAAAACCCAGGCCAGCCATGGGAGCTGAGCTTCTCATGGAGTGGTGAGTGGAGGCCTGGGGCTCGTGGACTCTTTAGGCTCTTGGGTTGCTGCCCATGCCCCAGGCAGCTGCTCAGGAGCACGAGGAGGCAGAGGATTGCCAGGCAGCAGGTCTGGCAGTTTCTTGGCAGGGTTCAACTGCAATCAAACCGTCTCCACAAAACATTGCGATGAGCCAGCACATTCCAATGGAGAAATGTCTTGTCTAAATGTTTCTGACCAACTCTCGTGCGGCGGCTTTCTCACTTTTCCTCCTGGCTGTGTTTCTGAAGGAAAAACTCTTCAAAGGCACAGCCCTGGCTGTGGATGTTCTAGGCTGTGTCTCAGCACAGGTCCAGACCCTCCACCTCGGGTCTAGTGAGCCTCAGGAGAATCCCACCAGTGCTGGGCTGTCTGAGAAGACCTAAATGGACATGAGAGGAGCATAGTAAACATGCCTCATATGGCCAGCAGCTCCACCAGTCCTTGCAACAGAGGGCTTTGTGGACCAAAGCCTGAGGAGTCCCAGCTTTGGGCTCAGTGTGTGTGTGTGTATGACTCAAGAGAGATGAGGTGATGCCCAACAGCAGGTGAAACCCAGCCTTGAGGCGTGTTGGATGTGTGGAGGACAAGATGGCCTGTCCACAACAAGACAAGTCCCAGCTCTTGGTACTGGGATCTTCTCTGGTGGAGGGTGTAGACCTGCTCCTAACCTCCTACAGCCAGGTCAGCTCCTCTGCATCCACATCAGAGGGACTTGGGGTTTCCTCTTCTGCAGAGAGCTTCTAATCGTCCTCAAGTTCCTGCTCCTTCTCACTGCTGTTGTCGCTCCCGGCATGGGCAGTAGAGCAGAGCTGTTGGAGCAGGTGTCCCTCACCCTAGGAACGGGTGATCCCCAGCACACCAACTATACCAGAAAGCAGGAGACCTCCAGGCCTCTCCCAGGCCACCTCCCAAACAGCCCTGCCAACATGGGGGAGCTGGAGAAGATGGGAGATGTCCCCACATGGAGGATAGGCCTACCATCAGTATGAGGCTGTCCAGAGATGTGCACGCTTCCATAGAATCATTGAACTGTTCTGGTTGGCAGAGACCTGACAGCTGAAAGCTGTCAAGAGTGTGAAGGTCTCCCCTAAGACTCTTTTTCCCCAGGTCCCTCAGCTACTCAAGACTTGTGCTCCAGCCCCTTCCCCAGCTTCGTTGCCCTTCTCTGGCCACACTCCAGCCCCTCAATGTCCTTCTGCGAGTGAGGGGCCCAAAACTGACCCCAGGATTTAAGGTGCAGCCTCCCCAGTGCCCAGTCCAGAGGGACGATCCCTGCCCTGGTCCTGCTGGCCACACCGGTGCTGACACAAGCCAGGATGCTGGTGGCCTTTTTGGCCACCTGGGCACACGCTGGCTCATCTTCATCCGGCTGTCTCCCAACACCCCCCGCTACTTCCACGGGTGACGAGGCTCACGGGCTCACGGCGCGTGCTCGCAGGGACAAGTCGGGGCGGCGAGAGCCCGGTGGGGTGGTCGCGCTCACGCCTCGACGCGCGTCTCTGTCGGCGGGCATCGCCGTGCCGGCTCTGCGCACCGGCCAACATGTGGTTCGTGTTTAGAGTGTGTGTCTGGCGGTGTTTTTGTAAATGAGGTGCACTCGGCGATGTGTGTGTTCATTCTGGCACGCCGCGGCCGGTGCCGCTGCGTTCCCTGGCCGGCCGCGCGCTGCTTGTGTAACGGGGCATGTGTTTCGCAACGCCGGGACGCTCGGGCGCGCGCGGGCCGCCCCCGCGCGCGCGCGCGTCCCGGCGTGGCGAAGCCTGGCCGGCCTGCTGCGGGAACCCTTCTCGTTTCGGAGATGTGTTTGGGGCTGAAAACCGTGTTCCCCGTGCGGCTGCCCTTCCTCGGATGGCGGTTCCTGTTCCCTCCCTCCGCTGAGCTGACCCTGACCGGGATGTGTGATGGGGGGGAGGTTCTCCCCCGACGCCCCCCCACCGTGCCGCGCTCCCCGGGGAGCTGATGAAGTGCGATGTTTTGCGGGCCGGTGGCCGCAGCTGAGCCCGGCAGACAACCCCTCCCTCCGCAGCACCCTTTCTGTATGTGAGACCCGAGTGAAAACACCTGGAGCCAATTCCCAGCCCCGGGAATTAGAGCCGGCAGAAAAAAAACGAGGCGTCCGAGGCGTCACTTCATAAACGCAGTCGCTGGGCTGCTCGCTTTCCCCCCGAGGAGGAAGGAAGGGCGGTCTGGTGGGATGGCCTGGCTGGAGGGTCCAGGGATGCTTGGAGCAAGATGAAAGGCGGTGAGGCTCCGCGCAGGGCATCTCTGTGCCGTGCCTGGGGATCCATGGGTCTTGGACAGAAACGGCCAGTCTGGGAGTTGAGCGGCCAGCTCATGGTTGGCTTTATAGCGCTTTGGAGAGGAGGAAACACTGTCTCCGTGGCGGTGAAGCCGCTTTCCAACGCTGGCGAAAGTTCAGCCATTTCGAGCCCGGGCGGGGAGAGAGGCTGAGGGAAGGCAAGGGGAGAGGGTGGGAGAGGAGGCGGAGATGCACCTGAATAACCCCAGGAAAAAAGCTCCCAGCCTTTCCCGCTTGCTGCAGAGCGGCAGTGGGGCCAAAGCCTCCCCGCTCCCTGGGTTTGGGGCATGGTGAGTCCTGAGGTGTCAATCGCCGATGGTGTGGCACAGGGACTACCTGCTTCTCTGGGATCAGGACAGGTTGATGGCACAAGGACACAGCAAGTGCTTGGCACCTGACATAGACAAGCAGGGGTGACTTGTCAGCAGGAACAAATCCAACTCTGGCAGGAGCCATCGGGAAATCCACTAGCTCCTTGTGCCTGGCTCAGGAGGGGGAATGGGGCTGTTGCACAGCATGGTATCTACTGTGCTTCCCGGACAGGTCTGGGTGGCATTGAGCTGTCATCAACAGCGGGTAGGCTGCCAGAAAGCCAACCTGGTAGGTGGTGGACAAACAATCCCAGTGCAGCTCAGCAAGGCCAGGGACAGGAATCAGAAAAGCACAGAGACTGCCCGGGGACCCGACCACTGCACTTGTGTAAAATCATGAGCAATGGTGAAAGCAGCAGAACGTGGGAGGGATGCTGATGCAGAGCAGCTTCAGAAACAGCAGAGGATGGAGAGAGACGCTGGCAATCAACATCCGACTTTTATTCCGAGTAAAATATCAGAGCACGTTGTATGAGAGAAAGTCATTAAGTGTCAAGAGCCAGATTTCAGAGGAGCTCAGCGCCAGGTTTCCCAGCACTCAGCACCACAGCCAGGGCCAAACTTTCCAAAAGGCCAGCTCCCATTCGGAGCCACCGCAGCGGCCAGGCTTGCAACGGGGCTGACTGGGGCTCCCGGGGGACGGGTCCGGGTGGGTGCACAAGGGGAGCTGGGTGTCTGACCTCCTTGGTTCTACTCCGAAATGCCTGGCTGGTGCTGGCTGCCAGGGTATGATCTCCAGCACCAAAACCTGTGAGGTGCATCATGTGGTCCCCTCCAGGCAAGAAGAGTCACCTGGAGAGCCGGGGTGGTTTCAAGCCCCTCATCAGACTGGCTGAGGCTTTTCAAGCAGGAGACTGACAAGTTGTGGGTCGTCAGCTTCCTGTGGGAATTTCTAAGTGAGTGATCATTGCAAACATCATGAAAAGCATTTTAATAGTCAGAGAATACCATCTGGATGTTCACAAACAAAGACAGTATAAATCCACGACTGACAGTGCACTGAACTCACTGCTTTTGTAAGTAAAAGTACTTCCAAATTGTTTCCCGAATTATTTAAGTAATTCTTTCCTCTAATGAAATTCAGAAAAGATCTTAACATAGGCAAACAGTACAGACTGAGCACAATAGAGACTTTATACAGAGGGATTAGAGTTTGGGTCGGATGTAATCAAATGACATCCCCTGCGTACGAATGCAGTTTGTGCTCAGAGATAAGAGGAATCCCAAACACTTCTGCAATGGGCGGAATAGACCCAAAAAAGGTGCCAAAAAAAGAACTGGGGGAGGCAGTGTGGAGTAACTCAAACAAGTTTCTGTGGGTGTGAAGGCCTTGCACAATGGTTGTGAGCACGTGGGGCTTGATCAAGAGCAGACCAGGAGGGATGAGCTTGGGTCTGGTTGCAGCTGCCTCTGAGGTCCTCGCAGCAGGGGACCTGGGGTGGGAGGGGTGGGATGGTATAGATGAGAAGTTAGCCAGGATGAAGACTGCTTTGCAGTGAGCAGAGAGGTGCTAACAGCCCAGCCTGGTGTTGGCTCCAAGGTGATGTGCCTTGCTGGAGGTTGGGTGGAGAGGAGAAGTCTCAGGAGGGGAAGCTGGCAGGGCTGTCTCCAGCAGCAGGGATGGACCTCACCACTCACAAACTTCGGGTCTGAGGTGCACAAACCAGCATGAGCTGGACTGGACAGGGGCTGTGGGACTCCCAGCTTGTCCTGAATGGTGACATGCACATGGCTGCTGCTTTCCTGGACCAAAACCATGAAAATCAGGCAGCAGTGCAGATCCCGACCTCCACGTCCTTATGTCCTGGAGCACACCTCTTGACAGCCCACATCAGCTGCTGAGCCAAGGGCTTTGTTCAGCGTGAGCCTCTGTGGAGGAGCTGGGAATGGAAGCAGCGATCCAGAGCCAGTGGAGGCCACACTGGCAGCAGAGCAACCTCAGACACATTGGAGGCAGACACTGGCCAAACCAGGCTACAAGCTGTCCACGACTGTGCTAGGATGGTCACTGGAGAGGCGATTTCACCAGCAGCACCTAAACAGCTGTGGCTGGCAGCATCACTTTCTGGCTGATTGTAGCCCAAGGACAACTGTGCCTCTGTCACTCTTGGACCCTTGGCCAGAGTTCAGGATCCTGGCAGATGATACAGAAACATCTGCTCTTGCTCGCTCTTCCTGATCCAACTCTTGCAGCAATGGTTGAGGGTCCTTCAGCCGGCAAGGGCTAGGGAAACCTTCAGGCTGTGGATGAGGGATCCAAACCCACTCACGCCGTGGCATTTGCCTGCAGATGTACCCTTGCAAACATGGGACAAATCTGTCTTGCCCTCCATGCAGGAAGATCACATCTCTCTGTTCACTGGAGAAGCCTGGGATCAAAAGTGGGCAGTCCCCAACCCCACCAAGGCACCCTAGCACTCCACCTCCTCCACAACCCCTCTGAGCAGAGGACATCCTGCTGTACAAGGGGGCAATGAACCCCAGTTGCCAGATTTAATCTGAATTCACCTTGTCCTGTGGTGATGGGCAGTCTTCTGAGTGAAAAAAAGACATGTTTATTTGTTACTCTTTCAGGCCAAGTTCTGAATGGGAATGGGTACAAGGTTTGGAACCAAACAAACTCTGCTCACAGAAAGAAACAGGAAATAAAATTCAATCTCTCCACCATGATGGGATGCCTGCTTGTGACAGGACACCTACTGACAGCTGGACACCCTCTCCGCCAGACCCTCTCTGCTAGGATCAACCTTTTCTCCTTGCACCAGATGCACCACTTATTTCCAAGGTGAGCTCGTCTGAGAGCACAGTTCAGGGTAGGAACACGGGAGGAGGACACGGTGAGGGGTCGCTTGGTCATGCTGCCTTTTGGCTTCTTATCTTCCCTACCTCTTCACCTTATGCCAGGGATTGCTGCTTCCATGGGGCTTGGAGATGGCTCTGAGAGCTTTGCAGGTTTCCAGAGCTGTGCCTCGAGTTTCATCTTGGAAACGTTAATTGTACGTGCCTCGAGTTCAGCCTGTGTCTCGGCGTTGGACTAAGACCACGCTCAGTTTCTTTGGACGCATCGGAAAGATTCCAGACACAGGAATAAAGTGTTTGCCCAGACATGCTGCCGAGGGCAAGCTGCCCCACACCAGACTGGCTGTGAGCTCAGGGGGTGCCATGTCCCCAGCTGGCTCCCAGAGCATAGTTTCTGTAGGTCCCAGCAATGAGACCAATGATGGGACCACTCCTGCCTGGATAAATGGGACAAGTGGTGTTGCCAGTGATGAAGGATCAGAGGAGCTGCCTGTTTCCTTGCAGTCACTTTGCTAACATGCCCCTAAACCTTCTCCCAGCCAGAAAAAGCATTAGTCACTGTTACAAAGTCAGGATGAGCAGACAGAAATAACAAGTGCGTTCGTCTAGAGCATGTCCATGCCAGGCAAAATATTGTGGCAGAGACTGTTCTGTGCTTGTTCTGGGGAAGGGGCAGAGGAACCTGCTCAGGTGGAGCAGAGGGCAAGGCTTGTGGTACATCACCCCAACACCTGCCACTGGTGACTGCCAGAGCTGGCTCTGTCCAGGACCTTCACAGGTCTGCAGAGATGAACTGACCTGGCAGAGGGGCTGGTGAAGTGGTTTAGCTCCTGGTAGTGCAGTGGGATGAAGAAGGACCAGGGGAGGCAATGCTGTGACCCCTTGTCCATCAGAGGCTCTCTGGGCTACCTCATGGCCAACCATGAGCTGGTGGACATTTTGGGGGGGATTGCAGCTTGGAATCTCCTCCATCCCACATCAGCACTGTCTATGATGCCAACAGACTCTCCCCGTGCTGCTGCCAGGGGCAGGAGGGAAGCAGGCTGACTGGGAGGAACCAGGCAGCCCACCCCACTGGGACACCTCTGCCCCTCTAACATGGCCCATCCTCCTGCTTCAGCATCACCAGAGAGGAACAGAGTCTCTGGGAGCAGGACGAGCCAGACCTGGATACTGGCCGACGAGGGGAGAGGATGAAGGGAGATCTGAAGCCGGCGTGCGAAAAAGGAGAGCAGCGAGGATGCGGCCGGGCGCTGCCGACGGGGGCGGCTGCAGACAGTATCACAGCAACGTGCTGGCACGGAGCAGGGGCCAGTCTGAAGTCAAACATAGGGAACATTTCTACCAGACGGGACAATTACACACTGGAGCTGCTTGCCAGCGAGGCCCCATCACGAGTGGAACGGATCCCATAAGATACTTCTAAGTTTAGAGTAAAGGAGCCCCTCTCCAATAGGGGAGGATGCGAGACTGGAGAGCTAAATCCCGCACGTCGCCGCCAAACCGCACTCCCCGGAGAAGCACACACGAACCGCTCTTGCAACACTCGAGTTACGGCTGAGACACACATTCCAGCCGAAACCCCTATTTTCAGTTGTTTATACATCGCTCAAAAAATATCCTTTTGGATTGAATTTGTTCATGCTTGATCTCATCCCAAAAAAACGAAGAATTATTTGGGGATGGTTTGAGCAAAATCCGTTCAGCTGTTTCTGTGTTATGTAAGCACCAGAATAAATATGTTTTCCTCTTTTCAAACATTTTTCTCATCCTCGCTAGCTGTCAGATAGCTCAAAATCAGCTTCATGATTTGGAAGTGTTGTACGTAGCCCATGCCTGGCTCTCAATGAGGGACCAGCCCGTTCATGAGCCGGACAAGACCTCCTCAGGGAGCGAGGAAACCAGAAGGGACTGCAGCTCTTACATGTGGTGCTCCACATCCTTAAAGGTGGTCTCCGGGGGCATTGGATGACAGTTGGGCACCTTCTGAGAGGGCTCAGCAAGAAGGGGTTGGCCAGTGCTGGCAGAGGGTTAAATAAATAGATATTGAACAAGGACATGGAAAAGAGCAGTAAGAGTTTGTATGGGGGGAAGGAAAGCGCTGCGCTGCTGCACAGAGCACACGGCAAGAGGATAGCTCTTGGGCCAGCGGTCTGACAGGGGCTGTGCACATCTTCCCACCCACTTACCAGCTCCATGACAGCTCGTGTCTCACAGGTTGCACTGGAGCTTCTCCCTGCTTTTTTTTTTTGTGTTGTACCCATGTTCCTTTGTTGGTGGATTGTGTTTTCGGAGACAAGCGAGGGATAAAAGCTCCCAAGCTTGGAGAGACTTGTTCACCTCAAAATCATGTCCAGGTGTAGAGGTGGTTGGTGATGGTCAGACTGGTGATTCCCAGTCCTTGGTGACATGGATGAGGCACATACTGGGAAGACTTTGTGCCAGCATCTTTGGAGTGGGGCAGAGCTTTTGGAGGTTAATACAGAAATAGTCTTGAATTACAGCTCCAAGGCTGGAGCAGACCATCATCCAAGTTTTAGGGGTTCACACTAAATCAGCAAAGAGGTTATGCCTTGACCCAGCCACTCCATATGCTCACAGGACTTCCTCTCGAATGAAGAGATGAAGAAGCAACATTCACTCCCTGCAATGTGCTCCACAGGAGTGAGGGTCTCCAAGACACTTGCATTCTCACCTCTTCCTGGTGTGAAGAGGAGTTAAATACCTGAATGCCTGGCAGTGGCTGGGGTGTCATTCCTGATCCAAGGGAAGTCTGTCCAAGTGCTGATTCTTAACCACAGGGCATTTGTTCAAGGAATGACATTCAAGTAACTACAGACAAAGTGCTATAGCAACAAAAACGGAGCTGCCAGTAATAGACACTCCAACATCATGTCAATGTTTTGTGGAGAAACCATGGGAAAAATGAGAAGGATCATTCTGAGCCGGAGACGGGGAATTTTCAAGAGAATCAGGAAGCTGATAAAAATGCCCCAAGCACAAAAGGAACTAAATTGAAGTCCTTCAGCTGAATGTAGAGGCTGCTTTGGCATCTGTACAAGCCACCGAGGGGTCACAAAATTTGAGTGAAGAAAGAGGACAGGAACAAGAATCACTTTAATTCTGTCAGAAGGGAAAAGGCTGTGAACCCATGTCCAGGCGAAGGGAAGATAGGAGGGGAAATCCAGAAACATCTTGACTTTGACTGAAGTCCCCAAGTCAGGGACTAGAGGTGCAGGGAAAGGCACCAGTAATCAAGAGGAGATCTCAGTGCCTCCAAGGGGAGATCACAAACCTCTTGGAGCTAACATGACCCCAAAACAGCAACTTGGAGCAGAAGCATCGCTTGGGCCCACGAGAGAGTCTGATCTCCTCTGAAAACTACCAGTACCTCTAGGCTGGCGGCACTGGTGAGAAACCAGCTTCTCCAGGGTCCTGGGGCAGGAGGAATGACTTAACTTGAGAGGGAGTGTCGAACAGTGGCCAGGGCTGAAATGGAATCATAAAATCATAACCAGAGCTAGATGAAATCTGCCTCTGCCCCTTTCCTCGTTCCCCTGGAGGTTCCTGTCAATGGCTTCAGCAGTAGAAAAGGACATGAAACACCCCCAGATTTGCTTTAGGGCAGCAAAGGCATCTGGAAACCCAACTATCTCCTTTTGACAGTTCAACTTCACCTGGATGGCTCTGTGCTAAAGCAGATAAAGAGTGCTTCCATGATCCATCTTATGAGCAGGGAGAAATAAGTTCTTAACCCATCCCAGATGTTTGCAAAGCAGACGTATATCAGTCCTGAGCTAGCAGAAGAAAAAGTGCTGGAACAAAATGATACGTTAAAAAAGGAAAACGCCAGATCCACATGGTAGAGCTGAGAGTGCTCGGGGAGACGAAGAATGTAGCAGCTGCTCTGTCAACTGAAGCAGGCAATTTAACATGAAAGCTACTGCTTTCCAGAAGTCTGGAGTGAAGCAAATGTTGTACTGGTCTGCAAAAAACGGCAGCAGCAGCAGCAGCAATGATCCTGGGAATAGTCCGGCAGCTCCTTGTTCAAGAGGAAGCAATCGTTGAGGTTCAGATAAAGCCTGTCGGAGGGATGTTGAGGTCTCTCTGTCTGGTTGACAAGCTGGATGGATGGGACAATAGAAACCTCGTGAAGTTCAACAGGGGCAACTACTGTGTCATGCGTCTGTATGAAGCAGCCC
Source organism: Actenoides lindsayi (assembly GCA_025331215.1). NCBI lineage: Eukaryota > Metazoa > Chordata > Aves > Coraciiformes > Alcedinidae > Actenoides > Actenoides lindsayi. The sequence continues at coordinate 24,254 of WTSP01023231.1, read as the reverse complement.
CATGTGTTGGGACAGGCTGGGGATTAACCAGCTTAGGTGCATTAACGCTGCAGAAAAGGACATGGGGACCAGTAGTCAAGTTGACCATGAATCAGCAGTGCCTTTTCCAGCGACGAAAGCCAACTGGTGTGCTGTGTTAGCAAGAGCATAGCCAACATCTGGAGAGAAGATGTATGAGAAGAGGCTGAGGGAGCGAGGGTCATTCAGCCTGGAGAAGAGAGGTAGAAAGGGGGATCCAATTGCATTTTTTTCCTCTACCTAATAGGGAGCTGTAGAGAAGACAGAGCCAGACCCTTCTGAGAGGTGAACAGTAAGGGGAAAATGGGCAACTAGCAGAAGTTGCAAGCAAGGAAGGTACCTCTGGACACAAGAAAAAAATTGTTGTGCAGCTCTAGTACAGGGGCCAGAACAGGTTGCTCATGGATGAGGCCTCGAGCAAATGGACTTGGCTTTGGAGCTGCTCTGAGCACGACTGGCCTGGAGATGTTGCATGTTTCTCTGAAAATGCGTTATTCTCTCATCCAATGGTTTTCTGATAAAGGAAGAACAAGAAAAATCACACTTCTCAGCCTCTAGCACAGACTTGGGCAGGTTGGCAGAGCCATGGATGGAGACAGACTGCTCTTTGTTCCCTATGCTTTAGTGTGTGATTTTGCCACCCCTGGGGTACACCCAGAATTTCTGTCAGACTCTGGAGAAGTGTCACCATGGTGGGTGAGGCCTGGACAGCAAATGGTCTGTTGCCTGGGAGAAACATCAGACCCCTGGTTCTAGGATGCTCAAAGTGATGCTGCCTTTTCCCCCAGCCTGCATCCTGGAGACAGAGTTTCTGACGATGTTCCAGCCTTGGAAAAAGATGGAAAGAGATGATCACCATCTGCTTGCTCTGCTCAGTGCTTATTCAATTTATGGACAGAGGTTCTGAGAGTGAGTTCTGGCATTGTCTGAGCAGAGCTTGGCATCTCTGGGTAGCAGAGAGCAAACTCTCCACTGAGGGACACCTTCAGACCTCTTCACCCATGCTCAAATTTCACTACTTCTTGGACAAGTTTGCCACCCCATCACCTTCCCATTGCAACCCTGGCAATGAGCAGTTGTCATCCCATCACAGCATCTAAGCTATTGGTTGATATGCACAAGTTTGTGTTGGTAACACCCTCACTCCCTTGCAGTGACCAGAATGGCACGAAATCCTTGCAGACATCTCACACGTTGACTGTTGCCGGCCTTATCTCCAGGATCAAGACCATATTTTTCTCCTCATTCCAGGAAGGACAAGTTTTAAGAGGCCCAGAATTGGAAACAGCTCCCCTCTCTTCCCATGCTTCCCACACATTTTTTCATGTGGGGACTTGTTTACCGCAGTTATGCAAGAAGAGCAAAAGGGTTGGGGTGAGAGCAGAGGCCTGGCCAGGGGGGCACAGCATCGCTCCCACCACCCTGCATGTCCTCCCTGGCCCCTGCATCCCCCGCAGCGCGATGCTGCACCATGCTGGAGATCCACGAATGAGCAGAGGGAGAAGGAAAAGTCCCGCTTCCCTGGTCATCCTCTGGGACTGGAGAGGATTCGATCTTGAGGTGAAACTATGGGATGCATCCTGGTTTCTGTGGAGTGGACACCCAGAGGTGACTGAGCTCCCCAGCTCCCTTCCTTGGATGCTGGTTGCAAGCCAGTGACAGTCACCATGCCAGGACGGCACGAGGACCCTGTCCCCCTATGAGAGTCCCGCACTGAGAGTGGTGAAGGACTGAGGAGGGTGGAGGAGACACCACACCCCTCCAGTGCATGGTGGCTCGGTGAAGGGCTGTGCTGCGGGGCTGGGCATGGGTGGTGGAAAGGGGTCAGAGATGTGATGGTGGCAGTGGTGGCACGCTCTGGGGGTGTCCCCTCCTTTACAGAGTCCCCTGCCCATGCTGTGGGGTAGACAAGGTGGTGAGAGACATGGGGAGGACTCGTAGACCTCCATTGCTATGGGGGAACATGGCATCCTTGTGTCCCACTCCCCACATCCCTGGGGCACTGGAGGGGGAGAGGGACATCCCACTGTGGGGCTGGAGCAGAGAGTCCTGACATGGGGCTACAGGAGGGCAGATCTGGAGGGGGTCTGTGTTTGCAGAGCCTTGAAGTCAGTGCCCACAATGTGGAGCTGAACCCTCTCCCCACCCTCCCTGGGCATCCACCACAGCTGTCAGATGCACCCAGGGACATTGCTGGCTCTAGCATCTTCAACAAGACCACTGCTCTCCCATCACCTCTTGGAGGTGAAAACACTTGGAGTTTTTCCTTCCCCCAAGGCATTTATGTCCCTGGCAAACATGATGTCCAGTTGATGGTGCCAGCCTGGACTTGGAGATGTCCAAGCACCTTGCATCATTCCCTGAGCTCTACAGAGGGGTGCATGCAGTACATCCCCTGCAACCCAAGCCAAGGCAACATGTAGCATGGCCTGGATGAAGCCCTCACACCAGACCCGGGTGCAAACAGCATCTTGAGCCCAGCCTCCCAGGCCAAGAAGGAACTTTGCAGAAGCAGGTGCTGCCTGAGGTTTCCTTCAGCTTGTTTGTGCCCTACTCAGAGCAGCTGTCTCCTATTACTATCACTCCCAGTTGTGTCTGGAGGGTGTCATGGCCCTGAGGGCACTAATAGGCCTTAATTGCCCTGATCAGCCTCACATGGGCCCCATCCACACCCCACCCATGGCTCAGGAGCACCATTTAAGCTCAGCCCTGGGCACTCAGAACCTTCTCGAGGCTCTGAATTGTGGCTGTGCTTGTGTCCTGCTCTCTCTTCTGGATAAACCCTGGACCTGTGTTGTAGACAGCTTGTCTCCGGCTCTGTCTCCTGGATAGACCTTGGCACCATGAGGTAGGTATCCTGTCTCTTAGATGGACCTCTGGTTGTTGTTGCCATGTCTCAATCCCTATCTCCTATTGCTCTTGATGGAGTTCCTCGGATGTGCCTCAGACCTGGTTCCTTATTTCTGTCATGTGGACGTGGAGGGGAGGGATGGGCCAAGCCTCTCGGGTGCTCTTTGTCTGTGATTTTTCTGGCTATTTATGGGCTGCATCTGCAAAGCTGGCATCTTCTCACAGGGCTGGAAGCAGCTGCTTGCAGATGGCTGGGCTGGGCTGACCCTGTGGTTTGGGTGGGCTGCTGGTCACGCAGGCACTGACAGTCTGCAGCACCCCCATAGCACCTGTGTTCTTGAAGGGTGTGTTGTTCTGCCTCTGATCCTCCTCTGGGGGAGAGAGAAGATTGTATTGGTGCAGGACTTTGTGCACAGCCTCATGGGGACCATCTCAGACCCAGCAAGCTTCACCTTGACTCCTGTGGTGGGCAACGTTCCCAGCTTGGTGATCAGGGCTCACTCTCAGCCCAGCAGGTACTGGGGGCTTCAGGCTTCTTCTGAAGGGACTGGAAGTTGCAGAGAGGGATGGTGGTGGTGAAAAGATCTGCCCTGGTGGGGTGATGTTAACGGATCAGATGAAGCAAAGGACAGTGGACTGATGATTCCACGACTATGCCTGTGGGTCTTGGTCCCCTGAACCCTGCAGGGACCAGAAGACAAGGTGACTCTAACCAAAGGGTCTTATGTCTGTAGTCCTGTACTGGGGAGGTGAGCAGAGCTTGGAGGATGACTAAGAGGCCAGAGCTTTTGGCAGCCCTTCTGTAGCCAGAACAATGGCTGACATCATGTTTTATTTAAGAGGGAGAAGGAAAAAAAATGCACCCAGAAGGACTGTGGCCCTGGAGCCCTGGGAGAGATGGAGTTTATTTTTCCTGCCTGCTGGTTCCTCTCGCGCTCCCCCCCAGCCCTGGCCGTGGCACAGCACATTCCTTTGTTGTGATCTCCTCCCTCCCATGCAACAGCACATTCCTCTTGCACTGGCTGCTCCCTTCTGCTGCAGACCATGTTATAGCCCTGTTCTGGCCACCCTGGCATAGTTGAGGTGGAGGCGATGGTGACCACCTCTCTTTGGTGCCTGTGCACAGCTGGAAGATCTCTGCTTTCCACCGTTGCTGGAGTTCATGGTGCACGTGGCCATGTCTTGCTCATGGTCTGGGTCCTGCTCCACCCTGTGCACAGGTGCCTGTCCTGGTGCTGACCTCTCCATCCCTGGAGAACTGAGTGTCCTGCAGTGATGGGTTCCCTCTGCTGCTCTGGCCCATGGTCCTTGCTTTTGTGACAGGTGCATTGAACCAGAGGGGTCCCAGCAGCATGGGACAACCTTCCAGGTGGAGATTCCCATGCACCCCAGCCTGCTGGGGCCAGGGGAGCATGGAATGTCAGGCACGGCTGGCTGTTTCCCTGTGCTGGGTGGAGCAAGACCAGCCTGGGCTTAAAGTCATCCATCTGGATCCCAAACAGGCAAGAGCACAGGAAGGTGCCTGCCAAGTCTTGTGAGCCGTGGGGAGATGAGCTAACGCCTTGCAGGCCTGAGTTCATGGGGCTGGCAGCAGCTCCCAGTGCAGGGGCTACCCCAGGCACGGCAGGTCACCCAAGAAGGTCTGACTAGATGTGGGTGCTGCAGTGGGACACCCTGGGGTCATGCTCCCCTCCTGGGCAGTGCTGGTGTGGGGTCGAGAAGGCCAGGCTGTGGGTGCTGGTGCACCCAGGCCAGATCAGTGCATCCAGCACACCCCGCCCTTGCAGTTCTCCTGGCCTCACTGGGTGTTGTTGGCAGCACGCTGCTGCATCTCTGTCCCCTCCTCATGAGTTGCTGTGAGCCCAGCCACAGGTCTGACTGCTGGTCTTGCAGCATTTTTTCAGCTCACTGAGACAAAAGGAGATGTTACCTTCTCCCAGGACTTGGCCCTGTGCTCACCACAAAGCCCCTTCCCAGGCTTGGCCCTATACCCAACCATAGAGGTGACCAGCAAGGACCCCTTGCAGCCCACTGGGATGTCTGAGAGGTGGGAAAGTCCCATCCTCCTCTTTTTTTTTTCTTTTCCCACACCTGTTCCACCTCTACCTTGCTCCTGCTCATGCTGGAGGATGCATAGGAGAGAGCTGGGGAGCTCTGGTGCAGGGTTATGGGGCATGTTGCAGAGGTCTGGGCAAGACTGGGGGGGTCTGGACTAGAGCACAAGGGGCCAAATGGGGCCACATGTGCCCCATCTCCTGTCAGACAGGGCTAAACCAGGATTAACTGGTGGGGCAGCTGGGAGCTGCCACATGCCAAGAGTGTTTCCAGGCTGGGGAAGAGCTGGACATGGATCACCCGCTCCTTCTGCTGGACACTGGCTGCAGGCTGGTCTTTCTGCTGTGCTGTGGCAGGTCCTGCAGCTACCCTGGGGACTCCTGTGCAGATGAGGTGTCTGCCAGCCCCATCAGCATCACTTACCCAGGTGGCTCCAGCCTGATTTTGTGTCTTTTGGGGAGTCCCAGATGGATCTGGGACCCAGCACCCACCTCTCTGCTTTGGGCACTGTTTGTTGGGGAAGCCCGTGTGTGGCTGTAGATTGCAGGTATGGGACATGCTCCTCCCATGTTGCTTCAGCTCTTTGTCTCCACCTCTTGTGTCTAGGCTCCTGAGTCTGCCTTTTCAGGAGTTGTAATTCAGTTTCTGGAGATCTCCCACTTCTGCTGATTGGTACCATGACCCTTCTCAGCCCAGTGCCAGCTCTTGCTGCCAGCTCCAGGGCCCATCAGCATGGGGGATGGTCTCCATCTCTGACTGACACCAGCCTGGTCCTGCTATGACCTCAAGGAATCCCGGCAGCTCTGGACATGGGGACCTGCAGCCTTCCCACAGCCAACGGGCTCCTGGAGAGACATTGCTGGGGAAAGATTTTGCAACCTGAGGTGCTCCTATCCCTGCCCAGCACTGCTGGCCTCCTGTGCTGGCAGTCCAGCAAGGTGGGTGGCTGGTCTCACTACAGGCCTCAGAGATGCTCATACCCCTGAGAATCATACAATTGTTTTGGTTAGAAGAGACCTTTCAGATCATCAAGTGCAACTGTTCCCCCAGCACTGCCAGGTCACCATTAAGCTATGTTCCTCAGCACCGCATCACCATGGCTTTGAAACCCTTCCAGGGATCATGGGGACTCCACCAGTGCTCTGGGCATCCTGGGCCAGGTCTGGACAACTCTTTTAGAGAAGAAATGTTTCCTGATATCCAACTTAAACCTGCCCTGGTACAACTTGAAGCAGTTTCCTCTTGTCCTGTTGCTTGTTCCTTGGAAGAAAAGACTGACCCCCACCTGGTTCCAACCTCCTTTCAGAGAGTTGTGGAGAGTGAGAAGGTCTCCCCTGAGCCTCCTTTTCTCCAGGCTGAACAACCTCTGGTCCCTCATCTGCTCCTCAGCAGATTTGGGCTCTAGACCCTTCACCAGCTTTGTTGCCCTTTTCCAATTCACCTGCTTGCCGTGCACAGCAAGACAGTGGGCAGTGCAGAGAACCAGACCAGCCTTGGGGACATCTGCAAGGCAGTTGCTGAATGAAAGGAGCTGCAAAAACATGGGGAGGAAGGGCTGCTGCTGCCCAGCGCCAGGCTCCTCTCCTCGCCAGTGTGCTGAACCGCTCGGGGCTAATGTCATGCTAACTCCCTTAATTCAGAACATCTCTATTTTCATTTGGAAAAAGAGGTTTCCATGTTCCCTTCAGCCTAGCTGAAGCTAGCTGGAAATGATCTCCCCATGGATGGTGCCAGGGAGAGGGTCCATGCCTAGGGATGCTTCCTGTCGGATGCAGCATCACTTCCTTCGCTACAACCAGAGCAAAACCTGCACGGTGTTGCTGCAGTGAGATGTGTGGTCAAAGCCTTGTGCAAACACAACCATCGGCCTGATGTACTGCGCCTGGTGACCTCACTCCAAGGTTTCTGGCGAGGGATAAGATCTCTAGGACAGTATTTTTCCCTTGCTTTCCTAACACTTTCCAAACAAACTCATCTGAACGCGTTGACTCAAGGGTTTCAAGAAGCTCTGCTGAGCATAAAGATACGCGTCCAGAGTCTTGTGCCTGTGGACTTGTCAGCTCATCAGCTCAAGAAATAAACAATAAATGGAGCAGACCTCTAAACATCTGGTGGAAAGTAGGAGCATGTTCCACAGTCTGAGTGTCTGAAGGATAAATGGGGCTGGACCGAGTCACGGCTTCTTTCTTGTCCGTGTTGCAAATGGGGCGAGCGTGATATTTATGGGCTTCAGTGGTGCTGTGACTACAGCATCTTGGCTCTTCTCTTTCACTTGCTTCTTGGAGAATAGTGACACGTGTGAAAAACATGCTGCTGGGGCACAATGTCCTGGGTCCAAATGGCAGCAGAGACGGGGAGGGAGAAGCTCTGGGGACAAGCTGAGTTCTTACCCATGAACGTGATCAGGCAAGGCATGCTGTGCTGGGAGATGAAGAGAAGCTGTGAGTCTTTGAGAGCTGTAGCCACCTGGAGAAGATAGAAACCAGGCAGAAAGTAGCCTTCCAAGCAAGCTGGCTTCGTTGCCTGGGGTTATGTCTGGGAAAGACTTCCCTAGAGGTGGGTATGTAATAGATGAGCCTGAGCAGGAGCAAGTAAGGGAAGCTGTAGTGAGCTTCTCAGTGCTCAGCTAGCTCCTGCACCTTCCTTTTTTTCAAGGGTGTGGCCAAAGCAAAAATAAAATTAAGGAAAAAAAATAAAAAATAAAAATCAGGACCTTGAGGATCCTGTAGCCAAGGAACAGAACTCTCATGGAAATACATAAACCAGCGGGTCTGGTGATCCCTGCCTCAGAGTTAAGCATCTGAGTGGTCCCATCGATTTCATTTAGGGAGGAGTGTGCATTTAAGTGCTTTGCTGGATGAAGGCCTAGGAGATGGGAGGGCTGAACTCCAAGTGGAGCTGGGCAGGAAAGAGCTTACGCACTTCACTGCAATGGTTGGGATTTCCAGCCTGGAGACAGACAAGCAGGGCAGGCAGAGTGGAAACCCTGCCTTGGAGCCCCAAACAGGGCAGGGGTTGGAGTCAGGATCTTGGCCAGACCAGGTGGTGGTTCCCAGCATGCTGGGGATGGGGAGCTCTGGGGTGCTGTGCTGTCCCCCAGGAAGCACAGATACGGTCAGATATTTCTCCATCCTGAGAAATTTCTCATTCCAGAAGCTCCAGCAAAACTGATTTAACAAGCTGGGCATTGGTCAATTTTCTGCAAAGGCACAGATAAGGATGGCAGAGTGATGTAGAAACTGTGTCTACCTGCAGAAGAGCAGGGATGGTCCTACTAAGGACAGCATGAGGAGGAATGAAAGGGTATGACTCAAGAGAGCCACAGTTAGCCAGGATACTGTGGGGGAAAGACCCCAGTGAGGAGATTGATAGCCAGATGGTCTTGATGAGGAGCCATAGTTAGTTCCCCACCTCTGTGTGTGCCTGTACTGTGCAGATGTGCAGCTGTGGGTGCCTTTGGTTGTGGCACTGAACCATGCCTAGCAGTGGACATCTCCAGGTGACCATGGTCTTGAGGTGGCCCTTGGGAGCTGAACAAGTGGAAAGTAGGAGGAGGCACCACTGGCCTGAGGAAGGGACAAGGTGGACTGGGCAAGAGTGAAAGGAGATGATCTGATGTTTTCTGAGGTGAGGCCAGGCCATCCCCAGGGGCTTTAAAGATCACACTATTCTTGTACCCAGAGTGCTGCTGGAAGCTTCAGGAGATACACCTGGTGCAATACCCCTCACAATCCCAGTGCTGGGGCAGGAGAACAAGATCAGACTCTGCTGTGAGACTGTTTTGGCAAGAGCACCAGCCCCTTCCCCTTGCTGCTTTACCTACATTCCACCAGACCTTCAAGCTGCCTGAAGGCCTTGGACCCTGGCTGCTGTCCCTACAGGCAGGAGATGACATGAGTGGCTCAGCCCTGTGCCTGCACCTCTCTGATGGTCTGGGGAGCATGGCATCATACAATCTTCATCCTCTGCTGATGTGGGCCAGGAGAAGCCAACCCAGTGCCACTGCCAAGGCTGGGGACAGGCAGGACATGCAGTGTGCCTGTTTGTTGGGCTGGGTCCAGCAGCAACACTGTGCTCTGTGGTGCATGCTCCCAGTGAGGGTGGTCAGGATTGTCCCCGGGGAAGCACAGCAAGTACCCCAGACCATGGAGAGCTCCTCCAATGAGAGGTCTGAGCTCCTGAGACCTCTTCAGGAGCCCCTGGGGAGCTGGACAACAGTTCCACTGACACATTCACTGGTGTCTTTGTGGGTGCTGGGGCAGCTGTTTCCTGGACATCCAAGCAGACAAGGGATGCTTGTGCATAAGTTGAGGAGGGAACGGCTTCCTTGCAGCTGGGACTTGGCAGAGGTGCAATCTCATGCATGGTGATGATGCTCAGATATCATCTCTGGTGATTTATGGCTGGAGCATGCAAGTGCTGCTTTGGGAAGATCCTCATAAATAGCTCCGGCATGACAGAGGGTCGGTCCGCTGGATAATGGAAAATTAAGGGATCATCCCTCACCATGGCTCTGTGCAGTATCTGGTGGTTAACCCTGACAGGACAGCTCAGAGGGGTGTGCAGATCTTGCCCCATCTCTTCCCTGTGAGAGTCAGGTCCTTTGGGCCTCCCCACGCCAGGCAAGAAGTCACGGGTCACCCCACGCTGTGACAGGCAGGGCAACACTGTGCCATGCCAGGAGGCAGGTCACATGCCACTGTGCCATGTCAGGGTGATGCTGCTGTGCCCAGGCAGTGACCCATAGCTCATGCCCTACACCACTGAGCTCTGGTGATTGTGTCGTGTTGTGTTTCTAATTCTATGCTGCCACGTGTCCTCCCTCTTTCCAGCCCCCTCTTGTATCCCATGTGGATTTTCTGGCATTTGTGTGGAGCAGATTTTGTCTGGAGGTTTTGCCACCTGTTAGCAAGACTTGTGCTTCCCCTCTGAAGCCAGTCGTTGCGTTTGCCCTGTTATGTCCTTCTTGACAGCTTGCTGCTCTGAAGCTCACCACCTGCTGCTGGGGAGGGCTCATCCTTTGCAGGAGTTGCCTGGGATCTTGTGAGGTCTCGCTGACCTCCCTGCACCTTCATGGCTGAGCCACCTTACAGGCTGGTCCCATCCCTTCAGCCTTCCCTGCAGCCCTTTGCAGCAGCTATGCTCACTCCTTGACACAGCTCTCCTCCCAGGTGTCCCCACTTCCCAGCATGGACCTGGGGCCATCTGGGCTCTTTTGTGAGGAAGAGGAAGCACAGGGAGGGGGGCATGTGGCAGATCTCCTCTCTGATGAGGGGTACCCTGTGCCCGCTGGGCAGGTGCCCAGGCAGCTGGACTGGGCTTGACAGCGTTGGCTCTGGTGCTATAGAAGGAACAGATGGGATCCATTAGCAGAGATTATTTAGATATCTCCAAAGGGCTCCGTCACAACCCATTACACTTAGACAAGCAGACATAATGAGGGCTTAACGCGGCTGTCTCGGCAGCACGCCTGGTACAGCTCAGCACTGGTGGAGCCACTGAAGGGCAGTGCTGTGCATGGAAAACCCTGTTGGACCTCAGGGTCTCAGAAGGTCTGGACAGCGGTGAGCAGTCAGCGCAGCCTTGGAGTGCACATCTTGTCTGGTCCACCAACGTGTACATCCACTCCCCTGCAACTCAGGTGCCCGGCAGCCCTCAGGATGGGGGGACATTGGCTCCGGATGTGTCCTCCTGCCCCAGCTTCCTCCCTTCCTCCCCTTCATCATCACCTCTCTGCAGAGAAATGGGAGGACACCAGTCCCAGTGCTCTGGCGCTGGTCTTGCTCTTGGACCCATACTGGGCTAGCACAGAGTGCATACAATCCCGGTGCTGAAACTGCGACAGCTCAGCCCCTGCCTCGCCCAGGCTGGCTCTCAGAAACACAGTGGCTGGACAAGATCCCTCCACCCTCCGCCACAGTCAGTGAGGACCCCCACCCCCCACCCCCCCCCATCTCCTTGACAAGCCCAGATGCCTCCGACTGATGGGTGGAGGACATGGCAGCCAGGAAAGGCAGCTGGCTCCGGCACCTCGCCACACGGTGCCATTTCGCAACGCCTCTAGCCCAGTGGGGTGGCTGGAGCCTGCTCTGCTCCTGTTGAGTGGAGCTGGGATGGGGTTGTGCTTGCCAAGCACTCGGTGCTGCTCAGCTGCATCCTCGCCAGGTCCCTGCTGCCGTTGTCCCTGTTTAAGGGATCGATTCTTGCCAGTCTTTGCTTTCTTACAGCGTGCCCTGTGCTCTGGAAATGCTGTACTTCGGAGGGAGGTCTCCCATGGCAGATAGGGCTCATTGCTGCATTTTAGGGTAGATTTGGAGACCCAGGAGATGGAAGGAGGACAGAATGTTCCCTGGGGATCTCTGCAGAGGAGTGGACGTGTCTTTATTAACATCTGCCCAGCACTGGATATTAGAGCAGCCTTTGACCTAACAGCAGTTAGCAAATATTAGAGGGAACAGGCTGGGAGGGTTTAGATGGAGAGCTACTACTCCACCGGGACAATTTCCAGTGGGTTAAGTATCCCTTGAACCAGAATGCTGCAGGAGCTGGTGCATGTTCGGTCCATTGTCTCAGCTGTCCTACTCCCAGGGGTGCAGCAGAAGGTCCTGGGCTACCCTGACCCATGAGGACCTCAGATCACATCTCCCAGGTGTTGCAGGGACTTACCTCTGCAGCATCCTGCCCAGTGCTTTCCATACACAGGGTCTGCAAAGCCTGGGTGAGCTGTCTACCACCAGCATGTGCCTTCTGCTGGCTTTTCCTGTGGGGTTCGTGAGGCTCCCCGGGTTTCATCTGTGGTGGTTTTGTAACCAGATCATCCATTTCTCAGCCTCCCTGGGTGACAGCTGCAGTTTCGAGGCAGTTCTCCAGGAATTTAGCAACACCGAATGGGATCCGGATGGGATGGCTCAGGTATCTGAAGGTATGTCAAGCTTCCACTCAAGCATTTGACAGTGTTTTCCATGACCTCATTAGGCTGAGGATCGTTAGCCCGGTCTCTACAGAAACTCAAGCTCCTAGCAGGGAATTATGGTTCATTATTTGACGCCAGCACAGTAGGTATGTCATGTCTGGTGAGCACAGCTTTTATGTTTGCCATTACATGACTGGGCGTCATAGTCTCTAATAATGCTATTTCTGGATTGCAGTGATGATAATTGAGAACTAGTGTGTCATTAATTATACAAAAGACTTGATGCCAGCTCTGGGTTGTGTGTCTAATTTCTGGAACTACTGTCCTCATTTGTTTTGTTTGACAGCTTCTAGCATTTGACATTTTGTTCCACAGCCCCGGTGAACCCAGGCCAGTGGGTCCCTGGACATGCCCATCCTCCTCGAAATTCATCCTGCTTCCAAGTAGACGCAGTCTGGGATCTCTGCAAGAACTCCTGCCTGGAGATGCTCTCCTCCCACGCTGCTATACACGTGCTGCCAGGATTTGCAAAATTAACAGGTTGGAGTTTCACCTCATGCATGGTGTTTGCTGCAACAGGACATCTCTGTCCATGCCAAGGAATGGGGTCCTGGGCAACCTGCTCTGGGTGAACCTGCTTTGGCAGGGGGGTTGGACAAGTTCATCTTCCCTTCAGTCCCTACCACTCAGTGATGCTGTGATTCTATCCTTCATGGTTCCCTTCTCCCTCACTTCTCCTTACAGCTCTAAAGAGAGGGTTGGCCAGCACAGAGGCTTTCCCAGGTTTCTATCACAGCCTGAAAGGACAGTCTGTGTCCTCTGGCTAGTTCAAGTAGCCCAAATCTTGAAGGTTCCAGTGTGGCTCCATGTGGAGGGGGTGGGAAAGATGTGGCGCTGTGCACAGAGGCTTTCTTGAAGGGATGCACCCCAGGACCGTGCTGGGGGCCTGTCCCCAATGAGTGACATTGTCCATTTTTTTGTGCATTTCCCAATGGGAATGAGCTGAATTTGGTCTGGGATTAGCCAGCTGGTTTGTACTGGTGCACAGGTGGGAGACCAAGTGATGCCACTTGCATGAACGCTGGGGAGCAGGCACAGTCTGTGTGGGCACCTCAAGGCAGGTCTTGGGGTGGCCAAGGCTTAACCTTTGCTCAACCATTTTTTCTCCTATGTTCTTCCTTTAACCTGGAGTATTTTCCCGTTGTAAGTCCCTCCCGGAGCTATTCAAGACTCTGGTTCTGTTCTTCTGGCATTTTTCCCTGTAGTATAATATGATCCCTGTGAACTCCACTGCCTTCAGTATCTCAAATATTTGCAGTATCTTTTTGTAAAATATTTTGGATGCACAGCATAGCCCCAGGGAGTCCCGGGAAGCACCTCCCAGATAAGGCACTAGGAGCACGCATGCAGGAAGGCTTGGGCTTTGTCCAGGGGAACCGGTGAGGATCCAGATGAAACATCTTGCATGAGAACATCTGACCTCTGCCACTTGCTCTGAACCGTTGCTCCTGCCAGGCACAGCAGAACGTGCCATTTTCACACCAAATTTCCTCACAGACTAAAGAGCCTCTTTATCCATGTTGCACAGACCAGCTCTGCAGGGCTTTGCTATCTCGTGTCTCCCTCTTGCCAGCTGGTTCCTCTGTCGGATCTGCCGACGTGCCAGAGGGACATTTTTAGCTGCTCTTATGAAAGGACAACGTTATTTTCTAAATTTATCTGTTACTGATCATTTCCTAAGCTTCTACAGCCCTGTCTCTCTCCTCTTAAAGAGGACACTGAAGACAGGTCCAGGCATCTCCCCCAACCCTGCTCTCTCCCCAGGGGCCATCAGGGAGGGAGGGTGCCCAGCACAGATGTGCAGAGCCCTTCTGTACCCATCTGAAGGTCAGAGTGGTCCCACGCTGCCATCTGGCATATTTCCCCCCCCCTCAAATGTTTCCTGAAACAGCTTCCAGCACAATCTTTTCTGCGCTGCCTCTGTCTCCCATGCAGCCACTGCAGGATCACCCCCCAGTCCAGCTGTGACGTGGTTCTGCTCAACATGATGAATTTTTTCCATCAAGCTCCATTCCTCAGCTTTACAAAATGTGCATGGCAGGATCTGGCTACAGGCGGGTGGTTCATCAGTGATCAAGGGGATTTTCCAGTCCCTACGTGTACCATCGCTCGATGGTGCCCACAATGAATCCATCATTGTGAGATTTTCCTCTTTTCAAGGAGTCCTTGTTTGGGGTTTCTCCCTTTCCCTTTTTTTTTTTTCTCCCTCCTTTTCCCTTTTTCCTTTTTTTTCTCCCTCCCTTTCCCTTTTTTCTTTTCTCCCTTTCAAAAACGATTCAGCCTTGAGCCGTGGCTCTGTCTCATACAAGCCAAGTGGCTCTGTCCGAGAGCAGGGCTGTGCATTTCGTTTTGCTCGTGCTGCCAGAGAGACACGACCCTTCATGCTGCATTTGCTGCACGAGCACGCTTCATGGGATGTCTGTGCTCCTAGTGCTGCTGCCTGACATTCCAGCCTGCTCTGCTGTGCCATGGTTGTCTTGTACCCAGGACTGGCAGTGCCATCCGGGTGTGTTACTGAGGCTGGTGAAAGCAGATAGCTTAGCTTAGGGAATCTTACAAAACCTAAGATTCCCCAGCCGTCTCTCTCAGCCTTGGTTTTAGGATTGTCATTAATTTCTGGGCTCGCTTACAGACCCGAATACCCTCCAGTGCTCTCTTTGATCACTCAACAGCCTCCAGTTTGCTGTATGTGGCCCTAAAGTTCCCTCCTCTCCAGGCTGCTTTTCCCACACCAGTGCTCTTTGGATTCTTGTGGCGCTGCCTCAGCCTCTTCCTCCTCCCTTCCAGCAGCAGCAAAGAGCTCTGTGCCTCCATCTCCTCACAGATATCCTCTCAAAGAGACCAGGGAGGAGTCCCAGGAAACCCCCTTGGTGCATGGCTGGAGATGCAGGACCTTTCCGGGAGGCTATGGTCTCTGCTCCATCTCCAGAGCTCACCCCTCTTGCCACCCACATGCAGCATGTGCAGGGGTGATGAGCAGGAGCTTGTAATGACCAGTCTGAACACAAACCTCTGGCCCAAGACTCATGCACGGACTGTCCTAGGAGGTCTATAGCACCAGGCGCATCTCTCTCATGGAGCTGAATGAGGTGCTCATAAATCTTAATCTCTCTTATTGTTGGATGTCTCCTTACAGGCAATATCGCTTCTGAATCCCAGTGCCGTGATGTTCGGTGACAACTCCACAGGCATCCAGATACTAATAAGGTCAGAGAAACAAGTGGTTTCCGTTGTGTTTTCTTGGGATATGGACTATAAACTAGAAATAACCCTTCTGATCCTTAGCTAGTTGCATTCACAGTGGTCCAGGTCTTTGGTGACTGGTGATGTCCTCAGGGGGTTGTGTTGTATCCCTGTTTCAGATGGATGATCCCACAGGTATCATCCACCTCTCCAACCTTTTAACCCTCACATAACTAAGGCAGTGCTCCTGTTTTTACGGGGAAGTGCTTTCTCTTACTGTACTGACACAAGTGCATGGCCTTATCAGCACTGCCTTCATGGGTTCAGTGCAGTTTCATTCAAAATCCTTGGTTCAAGACATCTGTGTGCTGTCTCAGTGGGATACCCAGAATCCAACAGTATTAAACTCCGGGCTAGTCATGGTCAGGACCACCACTGTTTTGAAAGTAGTTTGTGCAACATCTGTCCAGAATAGTTTGAGATTGCATCGAAATGCTCTCAAGAGCCCTGCAGCTGAGGCTTATGCAGGAATAAAATGTGCATACCCATGATGTAACATGAAAGAGAAAGCACTACTTCTATGGAAGGGAGGTGCGTAATTGCCGAGACGTGAACTGGATCTGGTTTTAATCCCATTGGACAGATTGAACGCTGTCAAGTGCAATTTCTAATCTCAGCCTTGCTCTGCTGCGTTGGAGTATGGCTGAAGGTGTTTTTCAAGTGTTTAGGAGCCTTTCCAAAGACAACAGTATCATCTGGATAACATCAGCCTCCAGGCTGGTTGCTGCGAACGGGACGCTCTTTGAAAAGCCCTCAGTGCTGATGCAAGCCCATATGGCGCATGTTTAACCTGGGACGAGTCCATCTCTAATACATGCCATGAGGTTCCTGTGGCTCTCGCCCTGGCTCGACCACACTCAGCCTGGAAGCGCGGCACAGAAGTGCCGTCCCCTCTCCTGAGACCCACGGGACTTTTCTGACCCAAGGAGGTAGCCAGATGCGTTGCAGAGGTCTCCTGGTGTGATGAGTCTCTAGGTGTAGCCTGCAACCCCTCCAGGTCTCGCCAGCTCTGTGGGCAATGAACTGCCCCAGCCTTTCTGCACGGGCAGCACAGCATCAGCACCTCCAGGACAGCAGAACCATCGGTATGGACTGGCCCTGGCTCAGCACGGGAACAGTCTCCTCCAGGGATGCCCTTGGTGGAGCCTGGCCTTGAGTGGTGCAGAGTGTGGATTCAAGGAGTGCAGAGGTGGTGGGAGAGCTGGGGTTGTTCAGCCTGGAGAAAAGGAGGCTCAGAGGAGACCTTCTCACTCTCCACAACTCTCTGAAAGGAGGTTGGAACCAGGTGGGGTCAGTCTTTTCTCCCAAGGAACAAGCAACAGGACAAGAGGAAACCGTTTCAAGTTGTACCAGGGCAGGTTTAAGTTGGATATCAGGAAAAATGTCTTCCCCAAAAGAGCTGCCAAGGCCTGGCCCAGGCTGCCCAGGGCAGTGGTGGAGTCCCCATCCCTGGAAGGGTTTCCTATCCATGGCTATGTGGTGCTGAGGGACATGGTTTAATGGTGCCCTGGCAGTGCTGGCTTAACAGTTGGACTTGATGGTCTTAAATGTCTCTTCCATCCTAAATGATTCCGTGATTCCATGCTCAGCATCAGCTCAGAGCCCAGAGAATATGTGAAATGCTCTCTGCTTCATATTTTCAGTCTGTTTTCAGGCTCTCCCTGACTCTCCCTCTGCCTTCAACCCCATGACACCTCAGTGCCAGCCTGGGGTGGATCTGATCCACCCTCAAGCAGCTTCTTCTCCACAGGCAGGGCTGTTCCTGCCCAAGCTGGTCCTGATGGACACACAGCTAGGGATGTCTGCCCTGGCATGGAGTCAGCAGCCACCCCTTCATCCTCTAAAAAGCAGTGGCTGATACCACTGTGGGGGATGCTGTGCCTTCTGCTGCCTGAAGCAAAGGCACAGGGGTCAGCATCCTCAAGCTGTGGGGCCATGGGCTTGATCTGGCTGCAAGTCAGAGGCACGCAGCTGATGCTCACGGGGAAGAGTATCTGCTTCTCTCTAAACAGCTCTGAAGAGGCTTTTTCCTCTATCCCGCTGACACTTCCAAAGTCCTCACGCTTGGCACAGCCATGCAGTGGTGCGTTCCTGGGTTTCAGTTTTCCTTTTGCTGCTTCTGTAGCTGTTCCAGAGGTGAAGGGGTTTGGAAAAGCTGCGGGTGGAAATGGAAAAGTGCAATGAATACAGATCCTAGACACTCTTGATTTTTATGGCCGTGAGCAGTGGAGGGGAAGAAAAGAAAAATGGGTGTATGTTCCTGGCTGGAAATTTCCAATCTGCAAGTAACGAGAAGGTGTTTGAGGAGATCAGGAAAACCACCATAGTGGTTTGCAAAGTTGTTTTCTGACTTGCTTTAGTGCACAGCCTGTCAATTCCGACAGCTCAGACTCTGGGTCTCGCCAAGAGCAGAGGGGATCAGCTATACAAGGCCTGGCACTGACCGCATAGGAGCAGAGTTTTGCTTTCCAACCAAGACTGAGGGTTCAAAGCGTGGCAGGCTGAAGGAAGTGTAGATAGAGACAGGCTTAGATCAAACACTCAGACTTCCCTGTGCAGTGTCGGGCTGGATATTGGCACACCTGCATCAGTCTGCTGGGACAACAGCAATGCCTGGCGTCAGCGCAACAAGCCTCCAGCTAGGATTAGCCTTGTGTCATCAGAATGTCAACCTGCATTTAGGTACCTGAATAAATCACATCCCTTTAGAGCAGCTGAGTGAGAGGCAGAGCTTTGCAGCTTTGCTTCCTGTTTACATTTGTTCTGGTGTCTCTCGCCCCTGCAAGTGTCTGATCCACGTTCGCAGAGGGAGGACGAGCCTTGGAGGAGCACACATGGGCAGCAAATGTTACAGCTGCACAACGGGTGGTCAAGCTCCTCTGGAAAGAGATTTCTGGATGCAGGTGCCAGCACTGCTGTCCCCATGGAAAGGTAGAAAGAGGCTGCTCTGGAGCTTTTGACCTCTCTGCAGGCTGGGTGCACACAGCTGGGCTGGGACCCCCAGCACTACCCAAATCCCACCAGCCTCAGGAAGGGAGATTTTCTTTGAGGCCTCGTGGGAGCAACACTGGGAAGGGACCATTGCTGATGGGAAGAACTCCCTGCCCCAGACCTGCTCCTGTACCCAAGTAGGGGAGATGTCTGGCAGCCACCATCCACTGCCTCTGAGCAGCACCCAGAGCTCCCTGCACCCATCCTCATGTCACAGCACTGTTGCTGTGAGGGCAACATTTGGCCATCGCCATTGCACCTTGGGTTCTTCCAGCTCCCTCTCCCTGCAGAGATCTGGCTGTATCCAAATCCAGCTATTCCCTCGAGCTTGTAGGAGCAACTGGTGGAGGAGCTGGGTGTGAGGATGTGGCTGCTGCCATGGAGAACAGCAGAGACAGGGTTGTCCATGCACCAGCAGCTCAAGCGGCCTCTGATAGTTTGTTTCAGTCTGGCCTGAAACAAACAGATTCTGCTTTTGGAGAAACCAAAGTCTGAGAGCATCTCTTTAAGGGTCTGAACTCTTCCCAACTTATTCCTTTCTGTCTTAATAGAAATTAATTCGATTTTACGAGCACAAACCTTACATTGCCTTGGTAAAGTCAGGACATTCTTTTGTCCTTGTTAAAGTTAGGACATGGCTTTTTCCTAACAAAAAAAAAATTTTTGGCAAAGCAAATGAGTGTTTTTCTGTCTAAATGGGAACAGGCTCTGCCTGACACAGCCCCTGTCCCCAGGCACCCACTGGCATCCTGCTGCCCCTGCCTCTACCAGCCTCTGGATAACCCAGAGCTGTGTCCTACAGGTGGCAAGGGTAAAAATGAAGTGATGCCCACCACGGCCTCTCCACCGTGGTACCCGGGTACTGCTCCAAGGCCCAGCTGGGTCTGAGTGAGCTGACTTCTGGCCATCATCCCCAGGGCTGGTGCCTTTGCTTGTTTTCTTTCCAGAATAGGGTGCTGAGAGCTAAAAATTTCTCTTTTCCCCACTGTCACAGGAGCTCTGTTTGCTGCGTTTGTGTCTTCAGCTCACAGATCGGCCTGCTCCTGTTGGGTGATGTTGCATTAATCGCTGGACCTGATGATCTGAAAGGTCTTTTCCAACCTAAACAATTCTATGATTCTGTGTTCCTATGATCTGCACACTTCTTCCCACCGAGTCTCCAGGATTGTCCTGCAGTGGTTGTGCCAGTTTCTCTGCGAACAGAGGTGACGCTGGGTGGCAGCCGAGTGTCCCTGGGGACAGATCAGCTCTGCTGAGAACTGCTTGGCCAGGTAGGACACCCTGGACTGTCCCACTGTCCCAGACCTGTCCAGGCTGGAGCTGCCTGTGGGGCACAAGTGTCTCAGGGCTCCCCGGGAGGTGGAGGCTCTGCAAACAGGAGCGCAGACAGAGCCTGGGGCTGAGAAAAGGATGGCAAAGCACATGAGAAAACACATCCCCTGCTGTGGCTGCTTCTCCTAATGAAGAGCAGGGCTTTACCCAAGCCTGAGGGCATGGAGGAAGGGCTGAGCAAACAGAGCTGGGCCCCGTGTGGGAAGGCTCAGTGTGGGGGGGCCAAGCTGACACTTTTGGTGAGCCCTTGGGGGCAAAGACCTGCAGGCTGTTGCTCCCTTGAGTCGTTTTCTCTAGAAAGCAGACATCAGTGGGCACTGTCAGAGGAAAGCTGCCAAGGTCTCAGAGGGATGTGCTGCCAGTCCAGGAAGGTCTGATGGGTCTTGCGATTGTTCAAACTCTGCACCGCTGCCTCCGGCCAACACTCGGGCTCTTCGGAAAGTATTTCTGAATGATTCCCAGCCATCGTTCCCATTTTGTTCTGTTTAAATTTTCCTCCAAGACAATCTCACTTGTAATTGTTCTCAGATTTAGGAAACTGGCTCTTCCTGAGACCCAGAAAACATCGTTGCTTGTTGAGACAGCATCCTTCGTGCTCACAGTGAGCTCTCTTGAAACATGTTTGTGCCTTGGGCTACTGCAGTGTCTCAGGCCAGATAGTGACCTTGGTTTTGCTGCCGTCGTGAAGTCCACGCTACCCCCACAAATGTTATGGGCATAAACATTATGCCTTCAGAAATCAGCTCTGGTTTTGGGAGAGCCACAGGTGTTTCGTGGTGGTGGGGAGACCCTCTGGTACTCTTCTGAGGGTCTGCAGCACAAGGATGCTCTGCAGGTGCTTTGGGACTGTCTGTCCCTCTCCCCAGGTGCAATAAGAGCTGCTGTGTGGCTTCCCCTGCAGGAGAGTGATGCAGCAGCATGTGATGCCATGAGCCTTTGGGAGCCCTAAACTCAGCATCTCAGTCTGTGTAGGGCCACAAGAGCAGTCAAAAGGCTGGAGCACCTTTCCTATGAAGATAGACTGAGAAAGTTTGGGGTTGTTCAGCCTGGACAAGAGAAGGCTCTGGAGAGACCTTATTGCAGCCTTTCAGTACTTAAAGGGGGCCTATAAGAAAAAGGAACAGTCTGTGAGTCTTTGATTACATCAGGAGCAGTTTTCTGGTTCTTTTAGCCAGTATCTGTCTAGAGGATCTGGGCTAAACTAGTTGATAAATGTATCACTTAACCCTGCAGGGTATTTAACCTCTGGCCTTGGTCTCCACTTCACCAGACTAAACCAGCCCAGGTCCCTGTTTCTCCCTTGGTGGCTCTCGTGCTTCAGATCAGGGACCTCTATGAGGAGAGGCTGGACAAGAGGCATCAGTCTCCTTCCAGCCATCATTTGCCACTTGGATACTGGAAATCAGTCCCCCACTGCTGGGAACTTGATGCCTGCTTTAGTAACTGGGAGCAGGACCTCCTCCACCAGCCTTTCTTCAAGGCAAAACAGAGAGATACCCACTCTCCCTTTGAGCTTCGGGGGACAGCCCAATCCAGGAGGCTGCCCACGCTCCCCCGCAGCACTGCAGAGACGTGCTCTTTGCATCTGCCTGGGGTTGCTGCCAGCATTTGTCCATCTGCCCTTCATTTGGCAAAACGCATGGGAAAGAGTTGTGTGGAAATAGAGCGGAAAGGTGGGGAAATGGGGACAGAGGTTGGACTGCTGGATGGGGAGGAGCTGAACAAGGGAGGGCAGCAAGAGAATGTGATGAAAGATGAACTATGGCTTGAAGGCAGGTGCTGGAGCTAGTCCTGAGACTATGGCCTTGCTAAGGAAATTTGCCGAGTTGCCAAATGGGAAAGCATCGTGGGTGCAGAGGAGGAGCAAAACAGCCTTCTGGAGAGGCTGGGCTGGGAGAAAAGGTAGGGAAAAGTCAGATGTCTTCACAGCACCCCCAAACGTGTCTGTGAAAGTTGAAACAAAAAGAGGAAGAGCAGTCTGGGAACAGAGGAGCCACCACTGTGGCCTTGGAAAGGACAAACCCAGTTGAAAAAGTGCTTGCATCAGGGATAGGCTTGTTCCCATGCTGTTGAGTGGGCACTGGTGAGAGCTGCCCTGACCCAAGCTCTGCTCACCCAGAGGTGTGATGAAGGGCTCGGCAAGGGTAGAGGAGGGACGGTTGGGTAGAAGAAGAGCTGGTTTTATGAGAAGAGCCTGAAAGCGCTTGTCTTGTTTAGTCTAGGAAAATGAAGGCCAGGAGAGAGATGGTCTATAAATACATCTGTGAGTAAACAGCAGGAGGGATAAGAGCTATTTAGGCTAGAGGACAGTGCTGGCAGAGAAGCAGATGGCTATCAGCTGGCCGTGAACATGGTTACGCTGCAAGAGAGGAACAATCCCCTCCTTGCAAAAAGCGACCCTCTGACATCCTCTCCTTGGGTCAAGTAGGGGCAAAACTTCATGCTCAGCAGATCCCTTCAGCCCAGCAGCCTTGTCAAAAACCATGTTGCTTCTTCATAGCTTTGAACATCTTGATGCTGTCAAGGCAGCAATAGAAGGGGAGCCCATTGTCAGGATCAGCTGGGGTGGGTACCTGGTAAGGTCACCTGGGAGCATCACTGGAATGATGCTCAGTACCTCAGATGCCATCACAGCCGAGATCCCACCACCTCATCACCGGAGTGAGCTGTGAAGCTGACAGGCACATCAATTTGCTGAGCAGCTGTGGGGCTGGGAAGCTTGTGGTTCACCGGAAACTTTGGAAAAAAAAAACAACAAAACCCAGTGCTGGTACAGACCCAGTTTGGCCTTGGCCCAGATTAAAAAACCAAACAAACATGACATTTCTGGTGAACTAGAAACCCTGGCACCTGGCCAGCGCTGCAAATAGCCCAACTGGTTTCAAGATGGAGCTTGAAAAAAAATTTATGAGGAGGATTACCCAAGCGGTTGCTTGTGGTAGCAGAAGATGGGAATGGGTCCCTCAGGAGCGCTTCCCGGGCCAGCGTTCGACCCGTGGCTGCAGCCTGGAGCATGAGGATATGGACACCCTGCCACGGCCAGGCTGGGAGTCATGGCCCAGCCACCCTCCTTCCACAAGATTGCTCTCCTCCCTCCTGTGCTGCCCAGTCCGGCTCTACAGATCCAGAGACCACCCTGGGGAGCTCATCCTTTGGAAAGCAGAGAGGGAAAGGTGTGTGAGTCCCAACTGTGCTGCCCAGGAAGGGGATGCTGCAGGCAGGTCTCGCAGCTGATGCTCAGGACCCATGCACAGGTGCTGTTCAAGGGCACCTTGCACATTGCTCACACTCTCCCTGGTCCCATTTTGCCCTCCAGTTCCCTCCTTCCATCACAGCTCTGCTGTGCCTGCAGCTTCTGCTACCCTGTTTCCCTTCCTTGTCTCTCTTGAGCTGGGGAGCCCAGAACTGGACATACTACTCCAGATTTGGCCTCACTAGGGCAGAGAAGAGGGGAAGAAGAACCTCCCTTGACCTGCTTTTGAGTGTACCCCAGGACACCGTTGGCTTTCTTGGTCCCGAGGGCTCATTGCTGGCTCGGGGTCAGCTTGCCCACCAGCACTCACAGATCTTCTCTGCAGAGCTGCTTTCCAGCAGGTCCTCCCTGACTTGTACTGGTGCAGGGGGTTATTCCTCCCCAGGTGCATGACCCTTCACTTGCCCTTCTTGAACTTTGTTCATTCATTCATTTCTTAATTCATTCCTTATCAATTTCCTCTCTCCTCCCAGCCTATTTGGACACTTTATTTTAATGACTTGCCCTTTCCCCACCCCTTGAAGCTCAGGGGAAGCAGGAACAAGCTCCGATGATGCTCTCGGCCGGGCAGTTGCAATGGCTGCAGGAAAGTGTTCTAAAGAGATTAGAAATCTCACTTACACTCGGGAGACTTGGGGCCTCCTTCCAGCTGCTTGGGCTTAAAGCAGGTTCCAGTTCTGGGAAATGAGGCCCTTTAAAAAGTGTCAAATACATGGTGCTTTGGCGTTCCCAGAATGAGTAAGAGGCAAACCTGCCACCTGAGCATAACACGTTCCTGTCCTCACAATATCATCACTTTCAGACGCCCCAGGGATCATTCTTTAGGATGGACCCTGCCTTGGATTCACTGCTCTGCAGAGTTCCCAGGCACAGGGATAGCCAAAAAGCTTTTATCTCCTGTGTGGAAATAGAGATTTTCTCTCCTGACAGTGCTTAAGCTGCCAGAGGCCTAGGACTGTGTCCTTCCTTCCTGTGAGGACCTTCAGAAGTCCCTGTCCCATGCCTGGATGATGCACTTCAGATAATATCCATTCCAGAAAGCAGAGAGCAGTGGGGGAAAGGATCTCAGTCAGATTTTTGAATCACCAGCCACTCCTGCCCCTTGCACCAGCCTACAGCAGGCTCCACAAGCCCTGTCAAGGTGCAGGAGTCCTGACCCTCCATGCAGGGGGACACAGACACCCTCGGGGGGCACCCAAGCCCTCTGATACCCTACCCCAAGCTGCTCAGGCATCCTCAGCTTCATGGCCCAGCTTCAAGTCTGCACTGGCTGTGTGCAGCTCTGCGCACACTGTGGTGGGTCTCTTGCTTCACAGCACCCAACACCTTGGTGTCCTCAGCACACCCAGCTCCTCGGGGCTCCTGTACACCCAAGAGGACCATAGACCTCCCAGGCACATGGCTGGGGTTTTTTTAGGATCATTGAATTATTTAATGCTCATCTAGTCTTCCTTCTCTCCAGTCTAAATCTCTCTCTTTTAGCTTAAAACCATCACCCCTTGTCCTGTCCCAACAGGCCCTGCTAAAAGTTTGTCCCCA
>WTSP01023230.1:0-31405 GCA_025331215.1 Actenoides lindsayi | reverse complement strand
AGAGAGGTGGTGGAAGCCCCATCCTTGGAAGTTTTTAAGACCAGGCTGGATGGGGCTCTGAGCAACCTGCTCTAGTGTGAGGTGTCCCTGGCCATGGCAGGGGGGTTGGAACTAGATGATCTTTAAGTTCCCTTCCAACCCTGACAATTCTATGATTCTATGTATGTGCAATGGAGGATTTGGATTAAGCTTGGTTTTTTAAAAAAATATTCCTACATAGCAGTCTTGTAATTACTACACTGAGTTCTGATGGCTTTTCCAGGCCTGCTGACATGGGGTGTGCTCTTAACCTCCTCCCAGCATGTCCATACAGGGCTGCAGTCACCCCACCATGGCACAGGCTCATTTGCTTCTGCACAAACATCCTGGGGAGCCAAAACCACCTTCAGAAAGGTGAGCAGCCAGCCGCCGTGTAATTCACGGCCTCCACGGCTCTTACACCGTGAGTCATCAGCTCCCCGACAGATTTACAGCCAGTGACACCGATCTGCCTTGGAGACAAATGGAGCGGATGGTTGCAGCCCAAGCCAAGCTCCCAGGTGAGATGGGGCGAGGCGGTGATGAGCAGTCATTGCATAGCACTGTATCTGCTGCAGAAGGGTTTACCCACAAAAGGGGGTGTCTCTTGTCTCTTCCCACCTTGTGCTGGGGACAGGGAGTAGTGCTGGATGTCATCAATCTCCTGTCTGTTTTCCAGTCACATTGCCTGAGCCTTGCACTCAGGTGCCCATGTCAAAACTCCCATCCCTCACAGTTTGTGCTCACCAGTCCTTCTGAGCCATCTGCCATCTACCCAGCTGCAAGCACTGTACTCCCCCAAAAGAGAGGGGTGAATGGAGACAGAGGGTCACACCAGGTAATGGGATAAGAAAAGCTATCACACTGTGTCTGCCCACTGTTTTCTGTCTGAAAACAGATGGAAATGTTTTCCTAGGAATGCCTTTCTGGGCATCACCTGGCAGGGCAGCTCAGGGATGAGGTTGGGTGGGAGTTTGTCTGTGTCCTGAACACTGGTGGAGTTCTGCACTCTTGGCTCTCGAGCAGCAGTGGAGTCTTGTGGCTGAGGGCTGGTTTGTCCTCCCTCCCTATGCTGTGGGCACTGCCCTGTGCACATCACACTCTCCCATTCAGTAACACTGCTGGATGACCTGCACTGAGAGAGGGAGGGGATGAAAGGGTGGCTGGTGGGAGGAAGGAGGTAAGTCTTGGGCCAGCCAAAGACAGCAGGGAGTCTCAGGTTACTTGTGGGGCAGGAGAGATGGGCAACAGCTCTTGGTTTACTCAGTGGTGGGAGAGTCAGAGCACAGCTCAGTCTCACTGAGACCCCAATGGATACCAAAGCCATAATCACCATCATTTTCTCCCTGGGGAAAGAGAAAAGCAGGCTGATGAAGCTTCTTTGCTCAAAAACACAAGTTCATCGTTCAGTGAAATTGAAGGTTTTCAATTCAAGGCAGGAGGCAATTGAAGGCAGGTTATCTGCTGGCAGATGGGAAACAGTTTAACTTTTCATTTGAGTCGCAATATTTTTTAAAAGACTGTATTAGACATAAAATATTTACGTTCTTTCTTCTGAGGAATCTGCTTTTAGGGATTTCATTCTGTGCTAAAGAAAATCAGAGCTCTGCAGGAAAAAAATAAGAGGGAATCCAACTGACCTTTCATCAAATAGCTTCCCCAGGATCGGACAAGAGCAGAAAAGGGGTTGGTAAGGTGGTGGTGGTGTCAGTGGCTATGGGAGGAGTTACATGGCAAAATCAGACCTCAGTGGTCTGTGTAAAGGATGCCTTGTCCTTCCCTCCTTAGCTGGCGGCATATAGGGAATATGGCATCCCACGTTGGTCTGGCTTCTAACCCATCCCCCTTCAGTTTAGGGTTAACCCTCCCCCAGTCCTGTATTTCACCATCCAAGGGCAAGCCTGTGCTCGCTTCTGGCTCAGAAGGCACTTGGTGTGCCCCTCCCCAGGCTGCAGGAGTGGTGCTGCCGGGCATCCCAGCCTCAGCTCTGTCAGTGAAAGACGCTGGGGCTCAGGAGGTGCTGGTGCCAGGCTGCCGGGTCCCGGCTGACAATCTATTTGGCCTTGTGTTACACTTCTTGGACAGATGCACAGGCAGATGCTTACTGGTGGTTTCACACAGGTGGAAGAAGAAAGACTCAAGTCTTGCTTGGATAAGCTGGGATATTTAAAAAGCAGGCCAAGTGGAACTTTGAGATAACACTAAGCTGCAATCTTGCTCATGTCTCCCATATAAAAGGGAGTGTGAAAGCCCTGCTGTGGCAATGAGGAGAAGAGAAACAAATCTCCCTTCTCCTTTCTTCAAAAGAACTAAGTTTCCTTACCCCCAAGAGTCCAGTGCTGATTTATGAGGTTGTTATCTCTTCCTCCGGGGTCAGTTGTGACACAGACACCTAATGTCTTGCTTTTGGGATCAAAGAAATGAAGCCATCAGCCACTTTATCCCAGTTTTCTCTTGGATGCCCACTCTTCCCTGTGAACTGTCCAGTGGGAGGCTGCAGTTACCTTCCGCCTCAAATTGTCTGCAGGTCCCTCCTCTAATTTCAGGAGGACCTAGACGCACCCAAGGCTCCATCCTGCGTGAGGCAGGGTCCCCTCTGCACACTGGCATGGGGGAGCCAAGGATACTCAGAGCATGAGGATAGCATAATTATAAGCCCCCATGACTAACTACCCTGAGCAAGGGTTTGGCCACCAGTCTCAGACATGGCATGGTGAGTCCCTGTCACAAAACCCCTGCCTCACTTTCTTCAGTTCTTGTGAAAAAGTAGAGAAGACCTTTGTTTTGCCCCACAGCAGAACAAACCCAAAAGCTGAAACTTCTAAATATCTTGTAAAAGAGAAAAGCCATCTCCCAGCCAGGTTTACTTCTTGCTTAAGAAAACAAAACTGTCTCCACCATAAAAAAATCAGCATTGCAGTGACATTTGTTCCAGCTGAGATGTGAAGCACACCATCTCCTCTTCTCCTTTCACATTACTGCTTGAGTACTCTTCAGACGTGTGTTTTGTAGCAATAAGGGGCTTTTGATTTACGCATGTTATTTAAACTCTCAGCAAGGAACCAAGGTAACAGTTATCCACCCGACAGTCTAGTGATTCACAAGAGACTCTGACAAACACAGTAACGGGTATGAGCTGTTGTTGAAGAACAACCATAAAGAACGTCTGCTCAGGTCAATTATGGAAGAACGGTGTCTAACAAGATCCATTCATCTGCATCCTGCAGACTGAGACACTGCATGATTTAATCATCCCTGGAGGTCATACACAGCTGATTATTACTTTCACATACATATTACTGAATAATTCATCATCAACCCAATGTTAGTAGGTAGCACTTCTCAAGTGAAAACAGCTCCTGGTATGGGGCAACAAGAGACCTCCTCAGGTCTCCGCCTTATTGACTTCAAGAGATGATGGACCACTTACAACAAAGTCAGTGTATGGGGATAGCTATGTCTTTCCACTGTGTGATACAAAGTAATCGACCTACACTTCCTAACAGACAAGAAGAAACCTCCTTTAACACTGATGTGATTGTGGTGCTAACTAAAAAACCTGTGGCTTTACCAGGCAGTTCACTGTAACAGTCCATCTTACCCATATTGGTCACTATGATTCTCTAATCAGAGACATCGTAAATATGAACTCTTTTCAGAGGGTTGTTTAAGGTTGTTTTTGCCACCACTTATAAATGAAGAATAAGCTTTGAATTCTATTAAATACATTATTTTTTGCCTGACTGTCTCTCCTCCAAAGAAAGCGACTGCTCCAAGCTTTTTTTTGTTCTCACCGTGACCCATACTCTGGAAGCATACCCAATGGGTCTGAGCAAATTGGAGTCACCTTCTTCTAGGTCATGGAGTAATTCTTCTTCAAAAGATGCTGTGACAGAAGCTGTCCTTTTCCTTTTTCCTCCATCCAGTAACCACTTATCCCAGGCTCACCTCAAAAAAAGTGATAGCAGTCCTTGATTCCCTCATACCTCAGTTCCTTCTCTCCCCACTGAGCACCTGCAAATCCACCTTCTGCTCCCCTATGGGGACAGTGAACCACATGGGATACATAGCTTCAGTTATTTGAAAAGACAAGAGTCAGGCTTTTCTGACAAGATTTTTTCATGAAGGATAAAACATTGCATATGTGCTATGGATTGGAACTGAAGGAGACAAATCTACCTCTTTTACCCCATAAGCAAACTATAACAGCTCATTCTTGGCTGTCTGTGGCTTGGGCTAGGGCCCTGGGGTTTCCCCTGCTGTTTTTATTTCCCCCACACTGGAGCCTGCACAATGATCTCCATAGTTTTCTGAATGGCTGTCAATTGTGTCAGCAGTGGCCAGGACACATGGAGACCCCAGGGCTGTTTCCTGCCCATGGAAGAGACTCATCCACCTGATGCTTGCACATAAAGGGGTCAGTAGCAGCTCCCACAGCCCCTGTACCCATCCTGCTGCCTCCCAGTGTCAATATATCAATTAATATATCAATTAATTATTTTTTTTTCTCCTTTAGGACAGGTACCACTTTCAGCAAAACTTCTGCCAGAAAAAGTTTCTTAAGCTGGAATTTTTTTAGTCTATGTGTAGAAAAGCCATCTTGGAGGTATCAACAGCTAGCAGTTAAGGCAGGGTGATGGTAGGACCTCAGAAGGCCTGTTTCAAATGTGGATCTCAGACCTGTGCTTCCCATATACTTAACCCTTTGGTTATGATCTTGGGCTCTAACTCTTTTTCCAGCAAAATCAATACATCAAAAAATATAAAGATGAAGTTTGGCCCTCCTGCAAAGCTGGTGAAAAAGGATAAAGCTAGAGAAGTGTTTGCTCCCAGGTACAGCTCAGGCTTCACTCCCAGGGAATGCTCTCCACATGTTTCCCATGATATCTGCATGTCCTGAGCCAAGACTGCACTATCCCTGCTGTGGCTGCTCACTGCCACTCGCCTCTGGGAGACAAGAAAGGCTACAGGCTATAGCAGATCTTTAACAGCCTGTGGCTGGACTGAAATGTAGAGGTGATGGTTGTCTTGTGTTAACTTGGCTCAAGTCTTCTGCCCACCCATGTCATGCCCAGGCAGCAAAACACCATGCATGGCTGTGATCATTTACACCTTCATGTCAAAACTCCTGTTCCTCTCAGCTTGTTCTGCTCACTCGTTGTTCTGAACTGGTGGGGGAAAGGTCTTCACACTGAGGCCTGGCTTCTGCTAAACATCTGCCTAGCTGCAAGCACTGTCCTCCCCCAAAAGAACAGGGCAAATGGAGAATGAGGGTTACACCAGGCAATGGGTATCCACAATCCCATTGTGGCTGTCCACTATTTTCTGTCTGAAAACAGACACTTTTTTCCAGGAAAGCCTTTCTGGGCAGCACCTGGCAGATAAGCTCAAAAAAGAGGTTTGGTAGGAGCTTGTCCATGACCTGAACACTGGTGGGGTGATGCACCGCTGCCTCTCAGAGGCAAGAAAGGAAGGAGGTGGGTGGACGGGAAGCTGTCTTGGTGGGGCTGCCACCCTTCCAGCATCTTTGTGAATTAAGCCCTTTGTTTCCCTTGTTTTCCTTTACTGGCACCCCTAAGTGTAAACAGTCATCTCTAGCCCCATCCAACATTTTGTTTTGAACAGAACAGTCTCTTCTTTCCTTTGCAGTTTTAACGACAAAAAACAAAAACAACAACCAAAAGAAAAAAAAAAAAAAAGTAACATCCATTTAAATCCACAGCAGAGTGGTTTTTCTTTCCTCCTCCAATCTGTCAGTTCAGCAGCCAAACCAAACACAGCCGTCCCCACGCCTGCTCTCCAGTCACCACTGAAGCAATAAATAACACCGCTCTGTTTTAAGCTTACCTTGAGAGGCCTCTCCTTACACTGTCAGCCGTATCCTGCCCAGCCCCAGCATCTCTTTCCCCCTGAGCTGTGGTGCTGCTTCAACCGCACAGTGACAGCTCAGTGGTCTGTGTTATAAAAACAAGCATCGGGCAGCATTGCTTGGGACAGGATTCAAATCTACGTGGTGGTGGGGTTATTCCTGGCTCACGTCGGCGTGTGTGGGTGCAGGACTCAGCGCAGGGAGCTAACATGAGCCTTTGACATCACTGGTTAAATTTAGGTGAGTAGTATAGTCTTAAAATGGTCAGGAGGAAAGCTACTGCCAGGCTGACAGGAGACAGGCACCACCCTCCAACTGCCTCCCACCCAAGCACAGGACTGGGGATGGAGCCAGGATTTTCTGCACCAGCCTCACCAGCCCCATCACTCTTTTAAAAATCACCCCCCAGAAAGATGGGGTTGATTCCCTATCTAATCTTTGCATGAAAAACATCCCAGAAAGCTATTGCAATAACACCTTTGAATTTTCACATACCTTCGGTATGGAGATGGTGGGACACGCACAGCCTTCTGTTTCTGAGTGTACCATCTTGCACAGGCAACTGCCTTGTTTTGTTGCAGTTGTGTGGCACCTCAATAATGGGAGACAGGAGCATTTTGGGTGTGAGGAAAAAAAGCCATCTGTTTGCTTTTCTGAAGGAGTAGCTTTGCAGCCACCAAACAGCCAGTGAAATAGCAACCACAGGAAGCAACTAATCCCAAGCCAGACTGTGAGGAACAAGATAACCCTTAACTACTTTCTCAGTACTTGTCTCTAGCCTGTGCTAACACCAAAAGGCAGTGGTGTTGAGCAGGATTATGGCTCTCAAGCCCATCCTCTTACTTCTGAGGTTACTGATGCCTTGATGTACTCTTGACACTAAAGTGTAGAGCTTATTACTAGTATAATGGAATTTTCTTTAGATCTTAATCAAATTTATTGGATACGTGGGATGGCTGCTGACAGCATTTCCAAATTTCTCTGTCTCAAAGACAATCATTACCATAGCTTCACTTTTGTGAAGACCCTCTGTGCCCATGGGTTGTGGGTGGCTCAAATTCAGGGCATTCCCTCCCCAGCCAAGCCCAGACAAGCCCTCATCAGCACTGTGCAGGGGAATAATTTGCTCAGTACATCAGGGGGTGATGTGTTTCTCAAAAATCTGGAGTCCTTGCAGAATTCACACACTCACAGAAAAGCCCATGTTTCACTCTTGGGGTGCAAACACCAAAGGATATGAAGGATCAAGTACCATCACTTTCATTTTCTTTCCAGTGCTGCTACTTGTGCATCTAGACATTAATTTAGCTATTTCTCCTTTCATTGTGCATCATCCCCCAGGTTTTCACAGTCTATGACCCCCTGCGGACATTTGCTGCAATTTGTCTCTCTAGCTAATGAGCAAGACAGGTGTCGTTCTCAGATCAGTCATTATTCTGCCCTCTTTTGTTCCTCCTCTGATTAATGTGTTCCTTTGATGTCATCTTCCTATCATCTTCCCATCTCCCACTGCAGTCACTGAAGGTTGTCAGCCATTTCCACCAGTCCAATTACCTCTGCAGAAGAGGACCTGATTCTACCTCAGCTTTCATGTTGAAGTGCTTGAACATGATGAGCTTGATGGTGATTAGTGTGGATCCAAACACGCATTGTGAAGAACAATAGAGGTCATTTACATAAAAAGTACTCATGACATTATACTAGAACTAGGAGATGGCTGAGAGCTCCTGAGTCATCATATTCTATTCCTGTCTGCCACAAGGAATTACATCATGAGATCATGCTAAACCAGCCATGGTATATCTCACACCCAGTTTCATCCTCTATATCCATTTTTCCTATTAGAAGGATGTTCTCACCTTCTAATTATTCAAATTTCCAACCTAAATACATCCATGGCTGGTTTATGTCCATTTGTTCTTAAGCCTATGCTCTGTTTTACTTTAAATAGTTCAGTTCCATCCACTTTTGTAACCAAGGAATCTATTATTAAAAGAGCAGTTCTAATCCATACATACAGCAGTGAGCTGTATTATATATTTTGGTTGGTATATACCGGGCCCCTAAGGCTGTGACATGCAGACATTCATTTGCTTAATTTTATTCTAGCATGTAGGTCTACTAAAATTAAAGGGACTATTCAGAAATAAATGAAGCATAACTTTGCAGGAAAATTGGTTGTGTAATTAACTGCATCTATGTGTGTTTTGCATCTAAAAAGTCTGTGCTGCTTTTCAAAAGAATAATAATGTATTTTCTGTCAATAGAAACAAACATCCTTTGATTTGTCTTCTGTCAATATGAAATCGCAGAGCTCCATGGCGAATTAATACAATTACCTAGGTTTAAAAGATGTTACATGCATATTTAACTCTATAGTGCTGTCTCAATAATCTTGTGTTGAGTAATACAACAGCAAATCCAAACCTCTTCATAGAGCAAAACCCTTCATCCAGCAAGATGTAGAAGAGGACAAAGGATATGCAGCTTTAACAATGACAGTTTCTTATTGCTCAGTATGCAGCACTCCATCATTTCTAATTGCTATATATGGATTAATAAACAGCTAGGAAAACTTTGGCCAAGTTAACACCACACCATCCATAAAAGTAGAGTATACACCATTTTTACCTATAAATGGGTTGGCATGTACCTAACGAAAATGCATTTATTGAGTGATAGGGCAACCACTGCCTCCCAACAGCTTCACTTACACAGTATCTGGGCACAGAACTAAATTGTTATGCCATGGGGCCAATGAACTTTTGATACAGAAGTAACTATTTCAGATAAAACCACTTTGCTATTTTTACCAGCATAAATTCCTAACTCTGAGTGCAGAAGCACAGACTCGGCCTCTAGTAACTGGCAATATGAATTACACATGGCACAGCACAGAAGCTTCTGCTCCTGTCAACCAACCCGTTGCTTTCAGTGGAGAAGTCTAGTCAGTCTTGTGCAACAATCCTGAGCTCTTTGGTCTCTTAACCTGTATGCTGGAACATAAAGTGAGCTTCAGCAGCTCCTTCCATGTCAGTCCACTTTAACTGTCTCTATGTGTATGCATACACATACACATATATAAATATATAGATATATGCAGGGCTAGACAACCACCTCCCAGATAGACACCTTGGCTCAGGTGTCAGCCTTGTGAAGCTGCATCCAACACTGGATGAATAGCCTGATCAAACGGTGAAGTTCCATCCTCAGTGGCTACTGTGGGAGTCACATTCCTTATTTTATGCAAGATCAGAGAATTGATGGGTTTTTATTTGTTTGGAACATGTGTAAAGTCAGCTTTGGGCTAACCGTACCTCCAGTTCAGTCCAGTGCTTTTGGCAGGGCACTTGCAACAACTGAATCAGCCACAGGTTCTCCACCTGTTAGCAAACCCTCATATTTCTAGCTCATAAAATAGTTTCTGCATTGCCAAAAGGCCTTTTTTTCTTATTTTAAGTAGTTTTTGCTAACAGTGACCTGCCTTAACAGAAGGCAGTAAGTGTTTCCAGAGGATGAGTCAGCCAACCGGCCTACCACCTCTCCTAAAACAGATGTATGTCCCTTCAGAGGTGCCCATTCTTCACCACTGATGACAAAGAAAGTCTAAAGCAACTACTTCAGTCTTGGATATCTGATTTCTGAATGTCCTAAAGAGGGGAGATGATTCCCACTCAAATGTATCTGCAACTGCAGACTTTCTTCAAAGCTTTCTAATCTGGAAGGGGTACACGTATGGGATTAGCTTCACCTGATTTAAACTGCAAAATTCATCCCACATGAACAGAGGTGCCTACTTTCAGGATTAGATGAATCACATCAAATTCCTGACAGGATAGACTGTTTCACCCTCAAAAGCTGCCTCTCTCTCTCAGTTCATTGACAGCGGCACTCAGATGACCACTTTAGATGAGCCATAGATGGTAAAATCATAGAATCGTTTTGGTTGGAAGAGATCTTTAAGATCATCAGATCCAACTGGTAACTCAGCACTGTCAAGTCCACCACTAAAACATGTCCCTCAGCACCACACCTACACTTCTTTTAAATACCTCCAGGAATGGTCACTCTACCACTTTCCCTGAGCAGCCTGTTCCAGTGATTGACAACCGTCTTGGTGAGGAATTTTTTCCTAATATCCAACCTAAACCTCACCTGGTGCAACTTGAGGTTGTTTCCTCCTGTCCTACCACTTGTTACTTAGGACAACAAACCAACCCCCACCTTGTTGCAACCCCCTTTCAGGCAGTTGTAGAGAGCAAGAAGGTCTCCCCTCAGCCTCCTTTTCTCCAGGCTAAACAACTCCAGTTCCCTCAGCTGCTCCTCTTAAGACTTGTGCTCTAGACCCTTCATTAGTTTCATTGCCCTTCTTTGGACATGCCTCAGCTGCTCAGTGCCCTTCTTGTAGCGAGGGGCCCAAAACTGAACAGAATATTTGAGGTGCAGCCGCACCAGTGCCGAGTACAGGGGGACAATCACTTCCCCCATCCTGCTGGCCACACTATTGCTGATACAAGCCAGGATGCCATTGGACTTCTTGGCCACTTGGGCACACTGCTGGCTCACATTCAGCCAGCTGTTAAACAACACCCCCAGGTCCTTTTCCACCAGGCAGCTTTCCAGCCACTCTTCCCCAAGCCTGCAGTGTTGCAGGGGGTTGTTGTGGTCCAAGTAAAGGACCTAGCACTTGGCTTTCTTGAATCTCATCCATTGGCCTTGGCCCATCAATCCAGCCTGTCCAGATCCTTCTGTACAAGCTTATTACTCTCAAGTATATCAACATTCCTGCTCAACTTGGTGTTGTCTGCAAACTTACTGAGGGTGCTTTCAATCCCCTCATCCGGACCATTGATAAAGATATTAAAGAGGAGAGACCCCAAAACTGAGCCCTGAGGAACACCACTTGTGACCAGCCACCAATTGAATTTAAATCCATTCAACAGAAGTCTCTGGGCCCAGCCATCTAGACATTTTTTAATCCAGGAAAGTGTATACCCATCTAAGCCATGAGCAGCCAATTTCTCTAGGAGAACGCTGTGTGAAATGATGTCAAAGGCTTTACCAAAGTCTTAGGTAAACATCCACAGCCTTTACCTCATCCACTAAGCAAGTCACTTTGTTGTAGAAGGAGATCAGGTTAGTCAAGCAGGACCTGCCTTTCATAAACCCATCTGGACTGTGTCTGATCACCTGGTTGTCCTGGATGTGCCAGGTGATGGCACTCAGGATGATCTGCTCCATGACCTTCCCTGGCACCGACGTCAGGCTGACGGGCCTGTAGTTCCCCAGATCCTCCTTCTGTCTCTTCTTATAGATGGGTATCACATTTGCTAACCTCCAGTTAACTGGAACCTCCCCAGTCAGACAGGACTGCTGATAAATGATGGGAAGCGGCTTGGAGAGCACTTCTGACAGCTCCCTCAGTACTCTTGGGTGGATCCCATCCAACCCCATAGACTTGTGTGTGTCTAAGTCGTGTAGTAGAAGAAAGGCCATTCCCTCCAGTCCTTGTGCTTCAGGAGGGCTGTAGCTGGGACACCTATAGTCAGCTTTCATTTATATTTCTTGCATTTAAAAACCAGGATCTTCTAAATTCTTTCAGTTTCTTAAACTTCAGGTAGATTTCTATCCTGTGCCCACTGACATATTTGCAAAGCTAAATTAGTCATGCACATGTCCCTTCTGCACCTGCTAGATGAAGTGTGCTGATGAGCTCTGAGGGTTTTCCCAGGAAGAGGTGGTGTTCTACAAACTTTATTTTCTTATGGGGCTTTAGGTGTGTTTTCCCTTTGAGTATTTTCTCAGTCTGTTTTTACTGCTGCTGTGTTTAGGAAGCCTTATGTTGGTGAACACGGCAGAGGGATGCTCCATGCAGTAGCTGAATCTGCACAAGGCAGCAGCCAACTCCAGAGAGAAACACATCCCTAGGGACTGGTGTGATAGAAAAATTATATTCTTTTGCCTGACATTAAACCAAAATATCACATTTCAGTTGAGTCACCCACAAACCTCTAAAGAATCAAGTAGAAGATTGTAGCTATTCTCTTGACTGCAATTAGCAGGTGATTTTAAAAAGTCTCAAGTCACCTGCTGCTGACAGATCAGGTGGAAGACAGCATTTCCTTCTGTAGCATTGCTCTGTCTGTCTCTCTCTTAGATATACACACACACACGTGCACATTTTTTCCTTTTTCTCCAGTCTCCACTTCTTTTCCTTGCACTTTGTAGTGATTCCAGTTTCAATTCAGGGACACTTCACACTTTCTTAGCTTCAGAAATTACTTCTTATTTACAGCTCCATGACTGCAGGGACTGTACCAGTTTTTCCTGCCATTTTTCTTTGGAGCTTCATTAAGGGCATCTTCAAACACCGGAGCAGCAGCTTTGTAGCTCAGCTGCAAACAGAGGACCTGCTCCAGAGAGATCATGCAGGCAAAAGCCCTGCTTGAAGTGCAGCCTCCTGCATCTGCTGGCTGGGACCTGCATGCCGATGTCTTTGACTACTTGAACCAAACCAGGTCAGATTGGCAAAGTTCTACTTTTCAACCCCTTTAAATCTGAATAAACTAAAAATTGGTGTGGATTCTCAAATTATATTACAACCACTCTTGACAGAGGCATGCACATGCAGGGTTTAATCAAAAGTTTAATCAAACCAGTACAAAGCTGCACCTTTAAATGGATCCACCTTCAGTTTAGCACTGAACCTTTGACACAACATAGCTGGATCAATACTGGGTCAAAAAAAGACCACTCTTGTAAATTTTAGGTTAACTATCACGGGCCTCATGCTCTTCTGCTTTACTTCGGTAGTTATAATGCAGGCATAAGTCCATCAACTTCAGTCACTCTTCTTCTAAGCTTGATGGGGAAGGGGGAATGACTCATACATGCTTTATTTCTTGTCTGGTTGAAGTTACAATTGCTAAAGCAAAATTGGTTTGTGTTTTGATTTCCCAGAACTCATAAAAACAAAACAGGCAGCTGAGATTGTCATGATGAGTTAGGCAAATCATTCAGGAATGATGTTGAATATGAAGAATATTTTGTGTTATTATGATATTCATTGCTATCTGGAGAATCTGAGACAGAAACCTGAAGAAATCAGCTTGAATTCCTCTACCCTGCTGCCCTATAGAGACAGAAAAAATTTCTACTGACCAGAAATGGACATGAAGCAAATAGGTTTTTATTAAGTGTCTGTACACTTGCTGTTTTTGGAAGTAGAAAACATTTTACCTTAAGCGCTCGTACGTGCAAAAAAAACACGAGCAGAAAGCCAACACGGCATGTCCTAATACAAAATGAAATATGACCTTTTAAGGCACTTTAAGCTTCTGAAAACTAAATGCTAAATCTATATATAATTCAAAGTATATTGGCTAAATTAGATGCTGGATTCAAACCTGTCCTGAATAAAATCATTCTCACATTCAGGTTTTGGCTTAATTTATTCTCTGTGGTTTTTTAAAAAAGCTTTTAAATTTTCACTGTTATTAACCAATTTACTGCACGGGGAAACCTGCTGTCAGAAGCAGAGTAGCTGTTGTGCCCATGCACGCATGGAGCTCTGAAAACCCAAGTGCTCAAGAGTTCAGTCCAGTGAAGGTGTCTAGAAGTCAGATGCTGCTGGACCCAATTCTGGAGACTGCCATGGCAGAGTCCAGAGCCACACGTGGGCCTTCAGGCTGTGGATAAAATGAAAGGTGAAATATTGCAAGGTAACATTCACCTCCTGGTCCTCACCACCAAAGTGAATTAGCTGTTCGCTAAATCAGTAGGTTCTTTCAATAAAAATGTAAAGTATTGGATACTGACGCTTGAAGATCCCATAGCTTTCCTTGGTCTACAAATTACTATGCTATCATGTTATCAGGGATTCAAAACCTTGAGTCAAACCTAATTTTATCCTGTTAAAACTCCTGTTCACTCTTATTTTGAAAGGAATTTACTTATTTTGAAAGGAATTATCTTGGAAATAACTTTAAAAGAAACACACAAGTTCAAGTATCACTTCTGCATGGAGTATGCATATTTAATAGCCCCATCACACAGATTTAAAGATTTCTGATACAAGTGAGTATGACGAGATACTAAGAACTTAAATAAATTTGGATATAGAGGGTTGTCTTGTTGATATATTAATAAAGACAGGTATTCCTTGGCCTTGACAGTTCTTCCCACCCCCAAATAAACTAACTCACTTGATTCTTTTCCCTTCACTCCTTCTTGAATATAATTTCCAGAACTTTTTCTTACTGTTTAAGAGCATGTCGGCTGTTTATGTGCCACTGCTTAAACTCACAGTCACATATGGCTCAGTTCTCCAACAACCACCATGTGGATAAGAGCCGGGGAAAGAACTTGGCCCAGCATGTGTCTAAAGCAGAGGGAGATTGTCAAATATGGGAAACTGCTACTGCAAAAACAGCAGAGGTGGACAAATACTAGATGATCGCCCAAACAACCTATTAATGAAATTACCCACTCGTTAGCCTAACATATTTGAAATATAAACAGAAAATCCACAAAATACTGGCATTTGAAATGCGTAACATGATTTTTTTAGCTCCTTGGACTCATCACCTGAATATCAATGCTTATAGTACGTACAGTTCAAACCACAGTAAGTGTTATTTAGTGCTGCATTTGCATGGCCAAACACTGTGCTTTCAATGTGGAAACACTTTGGACAGAAACTGTCCCGTGTCCAGCAAGACTGGACTGGAAATGTATAAACTCCCCGCAAAAAAAAATAAAGGTTTAGCCCTAGTTCATCATTACAAATTATGTCTTTTGGGAGCCAAATCTGCAGTGCAGCCACTGCATGAGCAGAGCCCTCCTTCAAGTAACCCTGTCAGGGAGACAGCTTGAATAAAATTACTCCCTTAGTTGTAAAAACTGAGCCCAGAGCAATGCTTGGAGCATTTCCTCCCTTTCCAGCCCATGTGTCAGTGTGTTTTTAAGTATTCATTTGTTCCTATGCTGCACTACATTGACATAATGGTTCATTTTCCAAACCGTCTGGAAGGCCAGTGCCTATTTCCTTACCAAGATCACTTCAGTATCAAGATTAACAACAAAATGAGCTCAGAAAAAGGTTCTACATAATATATTTTTAGCAAACCAACGTTCATATTATGTATCAAAAATACTCCTATGATGCAATGAAACTATTTCTTAAAGAACTGTTTGAAATCTCTTGTAAACAGACAGTAAAAAAAAAAATCTATAAATGGAGAAGTGACCTTGAAAAGGAACCCAGAAGTTAAATGTGAGTGCCTGCAGAGTATGACATGATCTATTTATTCCCCGTGTCTTAGGGCATTAGTGAGGGATTTGCCCCTAGACACCAGAATGTGAATTTAAATATCATCATTCCTGATGCTGTGTTACATCAAGCACACAAAGTCCTCAGTTGCCCTAATTCAGAGAACAGATTATTCCTCATTTTAAATATAAAACCAAATATTTTCCCCTCTCTAATGCAAGAAAGAGTTGGAGCAAGACTGTATTGGCAGCCTTAAGATTCCAGAGAGATTTCTGAAAATCATTTTTATGGTATAAAATTACTCCCTTCACTAGACAGAGAAGCCAGTTGGGCAGCTCCAGGCTTGACTCCCCATGGCTATCCCATCCCCCCGCTGCTGGACATGGGGTGTTCACAAGCCAGCCAGATTCTGTAAAGGAAGCATTTGAGAAAAATAAATGGTCATTTATCTGCACCAGTTCTTTTTTCTCCTTTTTCTGAAAGAGACAAGCCCCAGGGAAATACCATTCCTGTATACAGTGCTGTCAGAGGATTGCTCTTCTCATTGCTGGTAGGCATGGGCCACCCAAGGTCACATTCTGCATTTTCAGCCAGAGGCACAATTTCACTATGAAAACTGTCTTTTTGGGGACATGATATATATCGTTTGTGGAAGGAAAGCCATTTTTTACCATTTTTGGACTAAACATTCATAAAGCTCCTTAAAAGTCAGCTGAGGAAGCAGGCATGACACCTTCAGGACTCTCCACCTACAGAGCAATTGGATGCTCTCAGAGTCTGCTGCTTCTCCCCTCCTGAGCCCTTCATTGTCCCACTCAGGTTAACCTAGTGGGAGATCATTCACCTGCTCTGCCTGCTTCTGCCCATGCAGTGGCCCTGCCTTCCTCATCCATCTGTCCCCATCAGGCTCAAATGCAGGGCTGGCAGTGAAGTGCCAGCCTGTTGTGGTTCCTCACATCTTGGTGAGATGATGTGGAGTGACGTCTGGTGAGACGCCTGTTGAGATGCACTGGTGGCATGCCTGCGGTGCTGCCTACTGGGGTGATACCTGGTGGGAGGTCTGCTGTGATGCGCACTGAGATGTCATGGTGAGAAGCCTGCTGTGACACCTTCTACCTTTAGTCATATTTCAAGACAACTGAGACCAAGCATTTAAATCTTTGTCTTTTTTTTTTTTTTCTTTCACCAGAGTACATGTGCATGTGTTCTGTCTGCAGGGTGCAAATATATTTAAATATTTGAGTTTACAGGCTCTGTCTTGTTCTGTAAGGAACAGTCTCAGATGGCCCAGGCTCCAAAGTCATGCTTCCAGCTAGTGCTTACCAAGGCTTTCAATCTGCCCTGAACTCTAGCAGCAAAAGAGCAGCTATTAGCTGTTAGACCGCCTCCTGCAACTACAAGTGATGTTCTTTGCAGCCAGCAGCCCTGACACAGGCACACTAACAACAGGTTCAGACCACAAGCACATTTGGCAGTTTTTCAGCAGCTGAAAACTTTCTGTAAACACTTTGCAGTGCCTGACAATGTCCCCTAGGGCCTCCAGGCAGCTGCAGCAAGGGAAAGGCTTCCCTGTGCCCCATGTCAGACTGGGCAGAGCATCCTGTCCCATACCCCAAAAGAATCCTCTTATTCACTAGGAACCACATGGAGAAAATTGCATCTTGCTCAGCTTCCCTGGACCCCTTGGGCATCAGAAAGGAGCTTCTGCACAGACAGCACTGCTCATGCCTGCTGAACCCATGCTGCAGGAGTGGAAGAGCAGTTCATGCACATGACCATGAATTGCTTAGAAGAAGAGGCTGCGTACGCAGTGAAGGGTCGGTCACAATGTCACACACATTGAGTGCCTCTGTTTCTGCTGTTAGCTCCATGTTCACCTCCCGTTTCTTCACACATAACACAGATACCTGTATGAGATGTGTAGCAACCCTCTTGCTTATATTCTAGGAAAGTCTTCTTCAGGATGCCTT
Source organism: Actenoides lindsayi (assembly GCA_025331215.1). Taxonomy (NCBI): domain Eukaryota; kingdom Metazoa; phylum Chordata; class Aves; order Coraciiformes; family Alcedinidae; genus Actenoides; species Actenoides lindsayi. The sequence goes on along the minus strand of WTSP01023230.1, from coordinate 14,277 downwards.
CAATTCTGATTTTGAATATTAGGGAATAACAAAATGCAGACTTCTTCCATGTAAAATTTCAGAACACATTACCCATTGCAATACCTATCTAATATAGATTCTTGGCCATTAAGGTTATTACTACATTCTAAAATTGTGCTGGCACCACACAGAACTGCTGTGAGAAACTGTGGAATTAGATTTATGTAAATTACTTTAAGTGAAATTGTACAGTTGTACTTTTCCAAGTGGGACTCATGTTAGGAATTACCTTTAAAATCTAAAACGACATGGGTGAAATTGGTCTATATTCAATGCGTTGTGATTTTAATGAACTGCGATCATCCTAAAGCAACAAAAAAAGTTAACATAGATTGCTATGCACGCTTTCCAATGTAATTAATGACTCTGTCAGCATGTTCCATACTGGAATCTTAATATATATCTGCAATTTTTAAAATATGAGAATTTCTGTAATACAGTTAAGGCAAGTCAAGTTTTATTAGATGAAGAGATGTTGAACACAGTAATGCATTTCTTGATTTGGTCCAGGTATATGGCCTGGTTTTGAATTTAATATTTTCTCAAAATGCTGAGTGACAGCAGATACTCTCTGAACAACCTTACTCCCTTGCAGTTGCCAAACATTTGCTCAGCCCAAAGTAAATCTCTCCTTGCTATTCAGGGTGCCTGCAAGAAGCCAAGGGATGCATTTCTCCCAGACTACAGCTGTGACACTTCGGGTCTTGCAACAATGGAGAAGACAAAAACACACATATCCAGGTACTTACATATATTATATTTCCTAAACTACAAGTGAATTTAAGCTCAGATTTATCTCACCTAAGGATGTACTTGAAGCAGTGAAGTCCTAGGATCCTGTGCCACTCTAGGATGCCTATGCAGTCACTGCATGAGCTGAGCATCACTGAAGATAGGCTGAGTCCTTGTAAGATCTTGTTTCCTTCCTGAAGCTGCATGGTTTTCTTCACTGTCTAACAGCCTATAGCAGCCACATATCTCATATGGGAATCTGGGCTATGTATCTTTGCCCTAGGTGATCCTGTTCTGGCACAGGGGTTGGACTCGATGATCCCTGAGGTCCCTTCCAACCCCTACCATTCTGTGACTCTATCAGAAGATGAGGAGGTGAATGTGGAGTTAACAGCAGAGAGAGGCACTCGATGCATGTGACACTGTGACCCTTCACTGCGAATGCAGCCTCTGCATCTAAGCGATTTGTTGGACATGAGAGGAGAAAGACATCTGCTGGTATAAAGCCACTCAGTGTCTCTCTACATGCAATTTCCTATAGAAATAAGAAACATTAAAACTTGGAAGTTTTTGTGTATATATTTTCTGGGGAAAAAAAATAACCTCACAGAGCAGGTAAGAGATGAACCTGCTCAGGCTCCTAGAGTGTGAAAAGGAAAAGGAGAAATACCATATATCTGTCCCTTTACTGAATTCTGCAGTGACATTTTAGCAGCTGGAGAACTTCAATACTCATGGTGGTCTCTGGCTGATTTTACTATCAGGATAAAGAACAGAATGGGTGCATATGGTATATATGTATAAGGTATTATCCACTGTTACCTATGACATTTAAGATGGTCTTATCGTTTAAGGTGATGTCATGCTCTCAGTTTATTAGAAATCAATTCTCCATGCTCAGCAACAATGATGGGAATCGTTTCTGGACTAAAATAAGAAAAGGTCTTCATATTTCTCCATCAGCATGGCTGGTAATAACAAGCAAAATATAAAGCAGGTGGCCTGGGAGGTCTGATTCCCAGTTAGGGCTCTATTCCTGACTCCCCCAACTTCCAGATTAGTCATTTCTCATGACTCTGTTTAACCATCTGTGCTTCTCAATACACATTCACACCTCAGCTGGCAGTAGCCTGACAACGGTGAGCTGACAATTACTGTGACAATAGCCAACAGTAGGTCGATCAAAATGTAAATATACTTTTCTAAATTAAAAAAAAAATCTTGAGAAGATGGTGCCTGGGGCTGTGGAGATAAGTGTTAGCATGAGGAATTATGCTCAGTGTACTGCTGGTCCTCAGCAGATCCTCTTAAAATCAAGTCATTACCTTACTATTCCTCATCCTTCTCATAAAAATGCCGGGCAGTCAATTAATTAACATTTAAATGTATTTAAACCTCTTGATGAAAACTGCTCTATGAAGCAAAGTACATCATGAGTGCTGGTTAAATATGCAAAGGACAAAGTGTGCACATTTTCTACTGTGAGGTCACATTAAGTTTGTATTCTTTGAAAAAACAGGTTAAGCCTGTGACTATCAGTTGCAACAGCGTAATGTTCATGTGTGACTTTCATCAGAAGTGCTTCACATTTTGTGAATTACAGAGAGATGAATAAGAAAATACTGCGTTTTAGTGAGTCATTATCTGTATCTGACAGTTACAGAAAATGAAGCACGGAAAGCTAGACCACTCTATCTGACCAAGTCTTGGGAACTAAGTGTGATTTAGGCTGTTTCTTGTTGATGGAAGCATTTACACTCTTACAGCAAGACTAAGTATTTTGCTGAATCTCTGTCCAAGTGACTAATAGAGCATCAGACACAAAGCTGCAGTTTTGTGCCAGGATCCCGACCGCTGCTTTGTGTGCCTTCCCTGGGTCACACTGGTCCAAGGGATGAGGCCAGCACTAGCTGCTCAGGTTCACCCATTCAACCACCTCAGCTTGCGTCATGTGGGGCAAGGGACTTGCCTGAATGCATTCTCCTTTGAGGTAGATCACATCTGTCAAATAAACATATTTGATTTAAAGATGGCCCATAGTTGAGGACTGATCATTACCCATGGCATTTTTTTTTCCAAAAATCAAATATCTTATTAAAATGATTTATTAATACTGGTCTCTCTCCTCCATCTAGCTTTGACTTCAGCCACTGGATTTTGTTGTGACTTTATCTGATATACTGGAAAGTCCATAATGAAATTTGTTCCTCAAATAAACAGCTACAGGGAACAAAGCTAACTCTCAACCTTAACTTGGTTGAGCTAAGTAGATGAGCTCATTAAGAGTATTTTCCCAATACTTCATTAAATCTGTGACTCACCCCTAAACTGTCCCAGTGTTAAATGGTTGCTGAAAACATCACAGCTCAAGAATTATTACAACACTACCAAATGAAGAGGTACAATAACTCATCTATTCCTACTTGATCTTTTCCTGCCTGTCTGTGTTTTCCCCGGTAGCATTAGGCTTTTCCATAGTGTGAGAGGAAAATTCAGGCTGGAAGGGACCTCAGCAGGCTGGCCCAAGACCAGCCTCAGCTGCTCAGAGCTTCACTCAGCTGGGTCTTGAGAGCCTCCAAGGAGAGAGTCTGCAGAACCTCTCTGGATGGCTGGGGTGGGTCTCCTCACGGGAAAAAAACTTCTCCTTATGCCCATCCAAACCTCTCAGATTTTAGTCTGTGCCCGTTGCCTCTCGTCCTCCTGCCCTGCACTGTCAGGCAGATCCTAGTTCTGGCTCCTCTATGCCCTCCTCATAGGCACTGGCGCTGCCCTTGGGTTCCCCCAAAGCCACACACTTTGGGGAAGGAGCAAAGCCTCATTCTGTATAACCAGGATCACCAGATAAGTCACTACCTCCTGCTCTTCAGCAATAATTTGGCCATGGCTGGAGGTGATTTGGGCTGCTTGGCATCCACAAGCTTTCCTCCCTCCTTTTTTTACCCATTTCCTGAAGTTTGGGTCAGCTGCAAGTGTTACCAGTAACAATTTTACCATCTTCCAGTTCAGTGATGATCTGATTTGTCTGAGGCAGTCCAAGTAGAAATTAAACTTCAGCCTGCCCAAATAAGGAAGGCAGACATGGCAATAATAGCAGCAGTGTTAGCAAAGCCTTACCTCATGATGCTGGAATTAGGGTGGGCCACCAACCCCATTACCCAGCCTTCTGCATTGGTGGGGTCTTTACTGGCATCTGTCACCAGGAGGGATGTGAACTGTGAAATGAGGTATTTAAATTGGAACCGATGTAGTGATAAACTGGTTTTGATGAGCTGCTAATGCATTATTACATTTTATACACTATGATTTTTACAATGCCTGATGCCACTTCCCGCACCTTGCACAATCCCTGTGTGCTGCTAGAGGCTTTGAGGAAAATAATTTGGTTTATGGCTATAAATGAGATGGGAATCTGGCCTGTACTGGAGTTGGCCCCCGACATCCTCATGCACGTAAGTCAAGCCAAATGGGCAGATTTCAATAATGATGGCAATAATGAGTCGCTTCAAATCAAATGGTGTGACCCAATTGTACTGGTGGTTGGACTTCTACAATGCTGACAAACCTTTTTTTAATAATTATGATTCAGAGAAAAACCTGTAAAGAAAGCCAGATTTACTGTTAATTTCTCAATAGCATAGGGGCAAACTTTCCTATTATTTTCCTATTATTTCCTACTAATGCACTGATAAAATGTACAGTATTATCTAAATAATTGTCTAATTGTCTAACTAAGCATCTCCTTATTTTTGAAGACCAAGAAACATTTTCACGTATGTCCAATCCACCATCACATGATCGATTAGAAAAGGAGATAGAATTAATTTCTGATCCATTGATGAATGGAAAAAGCTAATTAGTTTTATAGTATTCTCTCATTTCAGACACTTTACAAGACCCGGATGGAACAATCCATGCACAGCCCCTTCTGACTTCAAGCTCCACAGTGTCTAAGCACCGTCAGGACGCACAGTGCCCCAAGGGTCAGGGACTTTGCACTGCTTCTGGTACTGCACTGGGATCAAGTCTACCTCTTAAAACCTTCTGCATCACTCAGCAGATCACCATGTCTCTGAGACCAATGTGAAGAAAATGGTAAAATATTTCCAGAATCCAATTTGCAGAAGAGGTTGTCTCTGACTTGGTCTTCTTGCACAGGAGGTGCCAGAACTACCTGGCCAGGTAGTTCTGGGGATAACACTCCCTGCTCTCTGCTCTGGACCCTGGCACACAACCCTTCCTACCCTTTATGTTGATAGTCTCAGGTGCCTTCAGTTTTATTATTCAAGCAATAATATAATTATATTCATATATAAATTTCACAGCACCCATTTCCCTCCCCAGGAGAAACAGAGGTGGTGTTGCAGTGCTTCAGTTCCACCCATGTCCTCATGCTTGAGGTTTTTTTCTCTTTTTTTTAAACATAGAATTTTTCCCATGAAACAGGAGGAATTTATGAAGCCTGACTGACCTGGTTGTCCTGAAAATTATTTCATACAAGATGACAGATGGAAAATGAGATCTATATAACAGCGCTGAAAATATCCACCTAAATGGACTGTGCTGAATGAACTGGTGACTCAGCTCTAGGCCAAATACTGCCAGGATCAAATGAGCTGAAGCATATGAGGGTGAGACCCCCATGACGGCAACATTTCCAGGCCGGTGAGCAAATTTGGCATTCTCACTTTAGCTCTGTTCTGGGAGAAAAAGAAAGCAAATCTATTTCATTAGAAGAAGTGTAGCAGGGGACAGTGTTCCTGCAGCTGCTGCCCCTGCACCTACTACACTTCCACCTCCTTTCCTCCACAACCTCTTGATGTCTACCCTATAGCATAAAGAAATAACAGTGTCTTGCACAAATATGCCTTATATAGCTTTCAACCAGCTACTCCAAATACCAGTCACAGCCTAACAAAGCCTCCAGCGCAGGTTGCGGGGCAGAATGCAGCCCCTCTCCCTTGCAGTCATGCTGGTACCACCATCCAAACTAAACTGCTTTAAAGTTTCCAATCTCTGATCTGTCAACACCCACTTCCTTCTCCATCTCCCCTCCCTAAGGGCCAGAAGTCAGGCTGCATCTTCTTCAAATGCAGTCCAAATGGGTGCCTGAGTAAACAGATGGCAGGAAACCTAGCTGTGCATCAAAATTCACATGCTGCTGCCTTGCCCATGGGGATGCCACCCCACACTCAGGCACTTCTAATCTGAACAAAAACACGTGCAGTGAACACATCCAGCCGTGCACTGACTTTGCAAATGTCAATTTGCTGCTCATCTCCCAAGATGAGTTGCGGACCAGTCACCAGTGTGATACCACCTCTACCAAACATAATATTCAGAAACATCCCAGGTTGTTTTCTTTTTGTAAAACCTGATTTTTTGGGGGCAAGTAGTTCTTAAAAAGGGCAAATTGTTTCCAGAATGAATCTATAAAGGATGCTGCAGTAACATCTGCATTCTGTAGTGTGACCAACAGCAACTTACTGAGGTGGCAGCAGTCACTTTGGCCACTCTGACCTGGGAAATTGAGTCTCCGCAGACATACACACCTTGCTCAAACATTGACCTGCTTGAGCGGGTCCATGAAGGAGGGCCATGAAGGAGATCCATGAAGATAATTGGGGGCTGGAGCACCTCCCCTGTGAGTACAGGCTGAGAGAGTTGGGAGTTGTTCATCCTGGATAAGAGAAGGCTCCAGAGAGACCTTATATCAGCCTCCCAGTACTTCAACAAGGCCTAAAGATAAGCTAGGGAGGGACTCTTTCTTGGGGATTGTAGTGACAAGACAAAGGGCAGTCATTTTAAACTGAAAGAGGGTAGCTTTAGATCAGATGTTAAAAAGAAGTTCTTCATTGTGAGGGTGGTGAGACACTGGAATAGGTTGTCCAGGGAGATTGTGGATGTTCTATCCCTGGAAGTGTTCAAAGCCAGGCTGGATGGGGCTTTGAGCAACCTGGTCTAGTGGGACATGCCCATGTCCATGGCAGGGGGTTTGGAACTAGATGATCTGTAAGGTTCCTTCCAACTCAAACCATTCTATGATTCTATGTTCAAAAGCAGCTAACAACCCCAAGTAACCCCAGCTCTAGCAGGAGCTGAACTTAGGAAACATGCTCAGCAATGAACATCAGCAAAGCAGAGAGATGCCAGTGCAGCAGCTCTGGGCACAAGGCCTGTACAAGCCCTCGTCCACTGCTGGTTCTGTGGGTAGGTCCCTGTGGCTGGGACAGCAGCCAACTCTGTGCCCAGACCTGCCATCTCATCTCTTCTCTGATCACAGTTTTTACTTTTCAAGGAAACCTAAGTGTCATATAGCTGTGTAAAATCCACGGGGCAGTTCACAGAAGGACTCACAGTCACTTTGTGGAAGGAAGAATGTGGCTTGCAACCTAACACAGCTCTGGGCTTGTGAAGTCAAACATCTCAGCAGTTCTGGGGAAGACACACAAAGAGAAAGGAGTGCCCCATACCAGCTACTTGAGTCTGCTTCTCATCGATCATGAAAATGTAGTTTAATAGCTGTGGTAGGGAGGAAGCATCTTCAGAGAGAAGATCTAGAGGAAGTGAAGACTGGTCTGGTTTTTTCATGGATGACGGCTGGGACTGCTGCTCTCTCAGTGGGGAGCATGCCAAAAGCAAACTCAGCACTGTAGAGAGAAGCAGGTTGACTGAAGAAACCGCCTTCATTTTTCCTTTATAAATTTTGTTGTCTTTTTTTTTTTTTTTTTAATTACTATTTTAAAGGCATGTGAAATCTCTTTGACAATAACCACATGAATTCAAGTACTTACTGTTACCCTTGGCTGTGATAAAGCTCCAAGACTTTCAAGACCCTCTTGGATCTGTTCCTGTGTGGCCTGCCCTAGGTGTTCCTGCACTGGCAAGGGGGTTGGACTCAATGATCTCCAGAGGTCCCTTTCAATCCCTACCATTCTATGACTCCATAACTGGCAAACCCTTCTAAGCAAACTGAGGCACTTCTGAGAAACCTCATGTGTTGGGATATTTCATATGAACCCCCACTGCTCTCTTGGCTCCTTTTGGACTGTTTCAGGTAGGCCTGCAAGCTTCTGCAGAAATGTAACAGCAGTTAGCTGACCAGAAAATGCACTTCACTGCCCTTTGACAGATCACTAGCAACTTAGCAAAGGTTAAGAAAAAACACAGAAACAATCAAGTCATTAAAAAACAACAACAAAAACTAATGAGAACACCAAGCTGAGTGGTGCTGTTGATACGCATGAGCAACAGGACATACCCAGAGAGACATGGACAAGCTCGAGAAGTGGGCCCATGTGAACCTCATGATCTTCAACAAGGCCAAGTGCAAGGTCCTATACCTGGGTCAGGACAACTCTCGGTAACAATACAGGCTGGGGGATGAAGGGAATGAGAGCAGCCTTGTGGAGAAGGACTTGGGAATGCAGGTGCATGGAAAGTTGGGCATGAGCTGACATTGTGCGCTCACAAACCAGAAGGCCAACTGTATCCTGGGCTGCATCAAAAGAAGCACAGCCAGTAGGTCACGAAGGTGATTCTCCCCCTCTACTGTAATCTCTTGACATCTGCAGCACTGTGTCCAGCTCTGGGGTTCCCAGTACAAGGAAGACATGGACCTGCTGGATTGGGTCCAGAGGAGGGACATGAAAATAATCACAGAGTTGGAAAACCTCTCCTTTGAAGAAAGGCTGAGAGAGTTGGGATTGTTCAGCCTGGAGGAGGCTCTGGGGAGACCTTATTGTGGCTTTTCAGGACTTAAAGTGGCTTATAAGAAAAATGAGGACAGAATTTTTAGACAGGACAAGGGATGATGGTTTAAAGAGGGTAGATTTAGACTACATATAAGGAATACATGTTGTACAATGATGGTGGTGAAACACTGCAACAGGTTGACCAGAGAGGTTGTAGATGCCCCATCCCTGGAAATATTCAAGGTCAGGTTGGACAGGACTCTGAGCAACCTGATCTAGTTAAAGATGTCCCTGGTCTCTGCAGAGGGGTTGGACTACATGAGCTTTATAGGTCCCTTCCCAACCAAACCATTCTCAGATTCTATGATAACCCCAATTCTGTGTCTGGAATGAGGAGCAAGAAGCTGATAGATACACAGGTTTGACAGAGATGTAATGTTTACTAAGAGCTGAGGAACAGTTTCCCTATACCCGTGTAAGTAATTAGTAATAAATGACAGAAAGGAAACCCCTTCTTTCAGAGGAAAGTTAAATACATGAGTAGTATCTGGAAAAAGCAGGAAACAGAGGAATTGTGCATAGCAAAGTGGGAGTGTGCCTTGGACCAGGGTTGGGAAGCATGAACAGGGAGGGTTGTGACAGTGCAGACAGAGAGTGCTCTGAAGACACCAACATGGTGGCTTTCCACATTCAGCTTCTCCACCTGCAGCTTGGGACCCCAAGGCTTCCTTAGACTCAAATTTGACAGCCTGTTCCAACTTACCATGACGTTTGTGCGAGTATGGCTCTGATATCTGTTACTTTACAAGGAATTTACATCCAAGCATTTCTTGCTTTCTTAATTTATTAAGGCACACAGCTGACTCTTTCACATCAACAGCTTACAATGATGTTTCCCAATATGGTTCAACCATTTCACCTTAAAAAGTGCTGCACTCCATAGGCATGATACTGATAGCAGAACACCTTCAGGGAACAGTGCTCTTCCTGCATCCAAGGAACTTATATTCATAGGAAAGTACACTGCAGATACAAACTGCATAACATTAAATAGCAATCTTCTACATCCATTCAAAACCTGTCTTTTCTTTCTTTATAACTGTGACATGGACATAGCTGGCCTTTCTCCAGTAGCAGGCTTTTATCCCAGGGTTTGAGATCCCAGATGTGTTACCATAAATCACAGGCAGTCCCTGACCATGGAGACACACAAAATTTCATGCAATTTATGGTGAAAATTAGGTTTGTGAAATTACTCTCTGCTCTTTTGCCAAGATTTCTCAGCTGTGAGAGCTTGTCCACTCAAAGAAATTCATCACACAAGCTGCATGGCCAGATCTCCAATATAAACAAGCCTCTGTTTCTGCAGAAGCATTTTAGTTGATATAAAAGGCAAGCATTTAAGTACAAACTAACAAAACTGAGAAATAGCTATTTTATCAAATAAACAAACTTTACTTGTCAAAGAATCTGGTTGCCTTTCACACTATTACTCGAGAAAAACAACCCAATACCAGCTGATGAGATTGGGTGGCATTTGCCAACATGATGTGACCCCTCCAAAAGACACGACATTCTTAGGATATTGACTATTTTAGCAATGCCTATGACTAGCTGATAAGATAGTCCCCCGAGAGCACTGAATGGGCAATAAGAGGTACCTAAGAACTACAGTGTTATAACACCATCTAGGGGACTTAGTCTCAACTTATGTGAGAGGCACGTGCAGCTGGCAGCCCAGTGCTTGGTGAGAAGGGTACCACTTTTAAATAGAACATCCTTCCTTTCCCTGCCTTTTCCATACGACTAATTTGTCACACAGCTCTTAAACCTTCCTATTTTTAACTGTACTATGGCTCTTTCACCCTTTTTTTCCATTTTCATCTATTTTTACCATGTTTTTATTGTGCTACTCTAGTCTTCATTTTCCCTGCCTGTTACCTTCAATAATTCCTGATTATACATAAACCTAAGTATGTGCTATACAAAATCAAATACTTTAAGAGGGATTAGACTGGTTAAACAGAATTGAAAAAGAAAATTGTTTTTAAAAGTGAGTAAACCCGTGAATGTAGAACCATTTGCTACAACAAGAAAAAGTAAAATCAATCCTGACTTTGCAAAATGAACGTTCAGCTTCTGTTCACATCAAGATTAGCACTGAGGAGCACCATGCATCTCGCCCTTCTTTCTGTTCATCCCAGGCTTTACTGAGTTCAGCTGCAGTCAAAATCCTCAGTTCGTACAGTGTATGGGCACTATGGGTCTCACTGTTTCTGAAAAAGGTAGAAACATAGGTTTGAGTTGGAAAAGACTTACAAAGATCATCTAGGTCAACCCCCCTGCCATGGGCAGGAACACCTTCCACTAGACCAGGTTGCTCAAAGCCCCATCCAACCTGGCCTTGAACACTTCCAGGGACAGGGCATACACAACTTCTCCGGGCAACCTGTGCCAGTGTCTCATCAATCTCAGCACAAAAAAAAATTCTTTCTTACATCTGATCTAAATTGACCTCCTTCCATTTTAATAGTGCTGCTTCTTCTCCTGTGACTACAGGCCTTGCTAAAAGTCTCATTCCATTTTTCTCATAAGGATTGAAAAGATCCCTGGAAACTTCTCTCATCCAGGCTGAACACCAACTCTCTCAGCCTGTCCTCATAAGGCTGTTTCAGCCCTGTGATCACTTTCATGGCCCTTCTCTGGACTCGTTCCAACAGGTTCACGTCTTTCCTGTGCTGAGGACCACAGAGCTGGATGCAGTACTGCTGGTGGGGTTACACCAGAGTGGAGTAAAAGTGAAGTGTTCAATAAAAAAATCAAATTCCAGCTGATATGCACTGTAATGAGACGCACATCCTTATGCTGCACTGATTTTTCATGGCCCGAAACAGTGGGCCTGCTGCAACATAACAGCATCTTTTGAGTAAAAATACTACTTTGCATTTTGGCATTATTCACACAACAAATCACTCATGTAGCAGTGGATTACACCAGTCAATACCCCCCATGAAGCATGATGCCATAATCCCCTGAGCGGGGATTAGGACAGGTGCAGAGGGGCCATTCCATCCAAATAGCTCACATTGAAAAGTCAGCAACAGAAACCAGCCTGATGTGTTTCTTTACAAGATCCCATTTCATTCTACAGTGATTTTTAGAAGCATCTTCCTGCAAAAATCTAAGACAAAATGTCCTTCAGCTAACTGAAGTTACTGAAGTTCCAGTCTGAAGTAACTGAAGTAACAAGTTCCAGCCTTATTCAACATCTTTCCAGTCTCATTCAACATCTTCATCAATGACCTGGATGAAGGGATAGAGTGTACCCTCAGCAAGTTTGCTGATAATACTAAACTAGGAGGGGTGGCTGATACACCAGAAGGCTGTGATGCCATCCAGCGAGATCTGGACAGTCTGAACAGCTGGGCAAAGGCAAGCCTAATGAAGTTCAAGAAGGATAAGTGTAAAGTCCTACACCTGGGGAGGAACAACAAGTACCGGTACAGGTTAGGAGTAGACCTGTTGGAAAGCAGCCCCATGGAGAGGGACCTTGGCGTCCTGATGAACAATAAGTTATCCATGGAACAGCAATGTTCCCTTGTGGCCAGGAAGGCCAATGGTCTCCTGGGGTGCTTAAAGAAGAGTGTAGCCAACAGGTCAAGGGAGGTTCTCCTCCCTCTCTACTCTGTCCTAGTGAGACCACATCTGGAGTATTGTACTCCGTTCTGGTATCCCCCAGTTCAAGAGGGAAAGGGAAACACTAGAGAGAATCCAACGGAGAGCTACAGAGATGATGAAGGGACTGGAACATCTCTCTTATGAGGAAAGGCTGAGAGCCCTAGGGCTGTTTAGCCTGGAAAAGAGAAGACTGAGAGGGGATCTTATTCATGTTTACAAATATCTGAAGGATGGGTGTCAAGCAGAAGGGGCCAGTCTCTTTTCAGTTGGTGCCCTGTGACAGGACAAGAAGTAATGGCAACAAGGTAAAACACAGGAAGTTCCAGCTCACCATAAGGAAAAACTTCTTCACCGTGAGGGTGATAGAGCCCTGGAACAGGCTGCCCAAAAAGGTTATGGAGTCTCCTTCTCTAGAAACTTTCAAGACCCACCTGGATGTGTTCCTGTGTGGCCTGGCCTAGGTGATCCTGCTTTGGCAGGGGGGTTGGACTTGATGACCTCCAGAGGTCCCTTCCAATCCCTACCACTCTATGATTCTATGATTCTAACTACTGACAGTAGATTGGCCCTACATTTTCCTCCTGCACAATACTGATATGAAAAAAACCCATAGTATTTCTAAAAATTACCAAATAATTTGAGCAAATTTGAAACCTGTTACAAGAGACAAAGAAATGGATGTTCATAGTGCTGAGGAAGGCAAGCTGTCAGAAAAGGAGAGCAGCAGCGAGAGAGGGAGCACAAGGCTGTGCACACCAGCAGCAGTGGATAGTAACCTCATTTCTTAAGCATTGCCTTTAGACTTTCTCTGAAGACCTTCTTCTTATCCCCTCTTCTCTGTCCTGGTGTAAAAGAAGGAGACAAACAGCAGCAAGCATCTGCTTTTAAGGACCAAATAAATTGCTGATGGGATGACAATATCAGGGTATCTGATGATTTTGGGAAGTTCTTGGTGTTTGCCAGGGAGAGATGGCTGACGTGCAGGGGACCACCTTGGTGTTGTGCGTCCAAATAGTCCTGGAACCTCATTCTGAATTCTGAGCAGTGCTAGAAGAAAACATGCAGCTGTGAGTGTTTGAAAAAAAAACCAAAAAACTGCATTCAAATTTGTATTTAAATGTCTATTCAATTAAAAGAATACAAATAATATATACTAAAAAAAAAAAAATAAATGTTTTCTACTGTTTTTTTTAAGCAGGATTTTGCCCTGGTTAGACTTACTAATCTCTTGAATCAAAAACATTACAAATGCTTGACAGAACTGTCTCGTCAGGAAGTGAAGCCATGGAGTTGAAGCATACATAGGAAATAGGGTTGTCAAAAACCAGACATCTCAAAATATTCTTCTGGCAAAGAAAAACTCCTACATATGTTCTGAGCACCCTCTCAGAGGTAATGACTGCCTAAACCCAGAGATGAGCACTTTGCACATGTGTGCTCTTTGGTTTCCAAGTGTTGATTTAAAGTTCCAGCCTTAGGAGCCACTCACAGGAAAAGTGGCAAGGTGCCCTCCTTCCAGTGCTCAGACACTGTCCAAATCACATCCAGAAATGGAGGGTAACACAGTAAGAAAAGCCATTCTACTCGGTTTATGATCCCTGATATGTGATATTGTCTTTCTGGTATTTATTTCTCAATCCTGAACCTTACAGTGAGCCTTCTTCCCCCTCTCCAGCACTGTCATTCCAATCTTCCTGCAGTGTGGAAAAAGCACATGTAGAAAACAGAAATATGAAGAAAAGCTGAAAATTATTCATTCTCAATGGGTCCAGTGGGATCAATGAAGTTTAGGTGAAGCTAGTATTTCAGTCTTCTGTTTTTTCCTGGTTTTACAAAATGAACAGCAAATCTGAAGGTTGTTATAGTTAATGGCTTTTCATTTGGCCAGCAAATACACAGCACCAGAATGCAAAATTAATCTTACTAAACTTGTCCCAATCAGCTTAATGACTAGTATGGCATTTTAATATATTAATTCCTTTTTTCTTTTTTTTTTTTTTTATGTAAAAGATAAATTACTTTTTAAAATACTACAAAATTATTTACAATTTTTTACAGAGGAACAAAGAAAAAATATTGAACAGTTAGAGAGCTGAAAATGGGGAAGATAAATTACTTGCCCTCTGTGAGTGAGCGTGTGATGGAAGTGTGAGCT